>VYXD01006574.1:1922-126415 GCA_013397195.1 Hylia prasina
TTTACAGAACTGACAGGTGAGGGGGGAATTGGAGTGAACCAAATGGGGAAAAACCGAAGGGGTAAACGGAACAAACCATTGAACAGAGTAAAAACCTCAAGTATAAAACGTAATATAAAAAACCTGAAAAACGAACCACCACAGTGTAGTACAGACATAAACAAGCTGGGTTTGTTTTTTTTTTGGGTTAAATTACAACAGGCAAGTCAACAATGGTGGGATTTATTCTTTATATTAATTTCTGTCACTGTCTGCCAACAGCATATGGGTTTCCACAGACCATGATGAGATTGAGAAGGTTGCAAAGCAGTTTGGTGCTCAGGTCCACCGCAGGAGCCCTGAAGTCTCTCAAGACTCCTCAACTTCTCTAGAAGCCATCACAGAGTTTCTCAATCATCATCAGGGTAAATCAAGGATGAAATATGCTGAGTTTTTATATTGTAGTCCCAGAGGGATGATGCAGTTATTATTTTGAAAAATAAGTAAAAATGTGAGTAAACAAAAGCTGGAAAGATTCTGCTTTCTCTTTTTTTTCTGTTGTTGTTGTGTGGTACCTACTCATATCACACTTTACAGTTGTGTTACTAAAGACGTGAATTGTTTCGTGTCTCTTCGTTTTTCTTTAGAGGTTGACATTGTAGGAAATATTCAAGCAACATCTCCCTGTTTACATCCCAGTGATCTTATAAAAGTGGCAGACCTTATCCAGAAGGAGGGGTTTGATTCTGTCTTCTCTGTTGTGAGGCGGCATCAATTCAGATGGAGTGAGGTAAAGAAAGGAGGTAATATTTCTGGTTACAGTTAACTTTTTTCCCCCCTCAATTCTTGCTTTTCATACCTGTGCTATTTTAGGAAGTGGTGTCTGAGGCATGGCCTGAGTTCTCTCTGAGAGATTTGAGATGGCTTAGAAATTCCTTCCAAGCACTGGTGTCTTGATAGTACTGAGCATTGCTCAGACTTTCTGTAACTCTTTTGTAGAAATTAAAACTATATTAGCTTGTCTAGGCTGAAGATACAGTTCCAAAAAAACCTTATACCCACTCTTCCTAGTGGGTATTCATGTGTATTCAGACATGACACTGAGGTCCTAACTAGAAAACTGTTTGTTCTTGCTATGCAGTAGCTAACAAATGACCAATAATGTGAGATAAAATCTTGGTGAGGATGGGATGACAATCTCTTGGCCTGGAGACTTAGGCTTTGTTTCATCCTGATAATTTGGCTGCTGACTTATGTCACGTTGCAAAATGCCTTTGAGTCATGAGGGCTGAACTCATGTTGGTTAGCTCATCCAGAAAAATGTGACTGGTTTTTCCCAGAGAAAATATGCCTCTCAGCAACAGTGGCCAAGATGACCAAAACCTGAAATTTTACAAATGAAGATAGTACCTTGGTTTAGCTATAAAGCACCATTTGTCCTGGTGCAAAGAGCTATTCCACACATTATGTATGTTGGCTCTGTTTTTGTGATTAAAGCAGAAATTTTTTCTTCATTTTTTAAAAATGGTTATTTCAGGTATTCTCACACTGGAGTTTTGGATTGTGGTTTTTTGGGGTTTCTTTTAATGAAAGTTACTCAGGCATGACAGTTATTCTGTTAAGATATAAATTGCTTCAGATTAATTTTTTTTTGTGAGTTTAGAAAGCATCATGCTGTAAAAGAGCATGTGTAATAAATGAGGCTTGATCTGAGAGATAAGTTGGAATCAAAGTTAAGCCTGTGTTTAGAATAAACACTTGAACATTGTCATTGGTCCTCATAAGGAGGAATAAGTGACACTGTTTGTTTGTGCAGTATAAGAGGAGTGCTGAAAGCATGGGTGGCAATTTCAGGATTCTGTGGGTTGCAGTTTAGGAAGCCACATGCACATCTTGAGATGCTGGAAGGGACAGATGTGAAAGAATAAATCTCATGTGGATGTGCCACGTGGCTTCCTGAAGCAGCTGTGTGCCATAGGCAGATCATTAAATAAGAAAGCCTCGAGGCCTACCTAAAAAAACAAGTAATTCTCCAGCATAAAATGGCATCCAAACATTTTTAATGTGGTGAGAGATAAGGAATCATTCAGCTGCAAGGACTGAGAACTGGAAACACATTGTGCCAGCATGGACAGCCTAAGGATAAATGCAAATGGTCTTGCAGGAGTGTGATGTTTCAGGTGACAGTGATTCACAGCAGCACTGTACAATGGCTTTTCCTCTTTTTATTTTTCCATACAGCTTTAGAGTACTGATTATGCTAAAAGAATTTCCTGGGAGGTTTTTTTTCTCTGTAGTTCTGTTGCTCCTTCTGCATTAAGGTTTAATATTGATAGACCCTGAAACAGAAAGGTGTCTGTCTCTGGCTGGAAATGTTTACTTCAGTGAGCATAAAGCTTTAGTTGGTGTGTGTATATCTGCTAAAGCCTCAGGATGTTTGGGGTGTTTGAGAATGCCCTCCAACTTTCTCTTGGTTACTGGATCATGAGACCTGGTGAATTTTAGCTGCTTTGTGCGTATGGATTGAAGGGGCTTAAGGACAAAAGCCTCTGGTCCCTGATTCAGTTTCTGCTGCATGTACAACTCTCATTGGTAATAATATGGGATCTTCTGGGATGGTGTTTGTGCAGACAGCTGTTTGTTTATTTGTGGATACTGATTAAACCACTTATGAAGTGTTAATGCGTATCTTTAAATAGGATGTATTTTGAGGAAGTGCCAAGATATTTTCACAGACAAAAATTATTCACATATGCTCTTTTTTCACCTTCCAAATTTCAGGCTAGTTCTTTCAGGTATCAGAGTGCATTCAGGCATTCCCTTGTGCACTTGGAGTTGGAGTACAGGAATAGTATTCCTTTCACATTGGCAAGGACAGTCTGGAAGAATGTCCTTCCTACTCCTCGTGGGAAGCAGTTTTGAAGCAAATAACTTCCTAGGGGTTTTTTTGTTGTTTTTGTTTAGTTGATTTGGGTTTTTTTCTAGAGTGGTAATGAAAAATTTCCTTTTCCACTGCTAGGCATACAGAGTAGTCCTCCAGTTTATTCACAGTTCCAAGAAAGAGAAGCAGTTCAGTGATTCCCCAGAGAAGTTGTGGATTCTGCGTCCCTGAAAGTGTTCCAGGCCAGGCTGGATGGGGCTCTGAGCAACCTGAGATAGTGACAGGTGTCCCTGCCCATGGCAAGGGGTTGGAACTGGATCATCTTTAAGGTTCCTTCCGACCCAGACCAGTCTGTGATTCTTTACAAAGTTAAGCAACAAGAGGCAATAATGAGAGAAGTTGGTGACTGAATTGCAACCTTAATTTTTCAACAGCAAGTTATTTAGGAAGTTAAGCGACTCTGAGCAGGAATTCTGTAAAGCTTATTTTGTCTTTTTTTTTTTTTCCCTGGGTTAACAGAAAACAAGATGACAGAACCCCAAAACCTGAATCCAGCAAAGCGGTACCGGAGGCAAGACTGGCCTGGGGAGCTCTATGAAAATGGCTCATTTTATTTTGCCAAGAGACATCTGATTGAGAAAGGCTACCTGCAGGTTAGTGCTCCTGGGTTTTCATGCTCTTCAGAATAATACATCTACTCTTGCTGTAGAGGGTTTTTCAATACTCTGTTTTGACTTCTGACGCAGTCAGTGTGAAATAATAGCACTCTGACCTCAGAACAGTTTGCTAATTATTTGTGACTTATCAGGGCTAGTTATAGCTAAAGCAGTTCCAGTAACAGCATCCTCTATAGCAAGTAAATTTATGCAAGTAAATGTATTCTATAGCTGTAACTCTAAACCAGTACAATACTGAGTTGAGTTTTGCATGAGGTCACCAGTGTATCTTAGAATTCATTTTAGTGCCACTAAGGGTGTGAAACTGAGCTTCATGCAGTGGCAGAGCCTTGTGACAATCTGTAAATCTGTATTGTCAGCCAGTTTAATCTTATGCCAATTTTGTACTGTAGCTTTAACAGTCTTTTCCCTTTCCTGATGTTTACATCCCTATGTAGTGATGCAGAACAACACTGGGTAATTGGAAATCAAGTAACAGTAAGCAAATAATAATCATAGTCTTCCTAAGCAAATATTGAAGGTATTACTATTTTGCTGATTAAAAGATCCAGTGAAATTAGTGTGATGTAATTGCTATAATGGATTGCATCTTGCACACTTTCTCTAGTTGTAAAATGGAAATAGTTGTTAACCCTGCAGAGGGTTCCTTCAAATGGTTCTGTGTCACTCGCAAAAACATAATTGATTGTTCACTTTTATATGAGCCATGGTGGCCACTGTGTAACCAGGCACTTGGCTTTCATTGCATGGTGCTAAATTGTAGTGTTTTATGTTTGTGTTGACCCAAGCAGAAAATCTGAGTGGGTTTCATTTCCTTCAGGGTGGTAAAATGGCCTACTATGAAATGCGTGCAGAGCACAGTGTGGATATTGACATAGACATTGACTGGCCTATTGCAGAGCAGAGAGTCTTGAGGTAAAGGCACTTCTTATTCCCTTATTTCTTTGATGCTGCTTGTTTCAAAGCGTGGTCATGTGAATTCATAATGTATGGAATGTAAGCAATGGAGATCAAAGATAATTGGGCAGCTTTATTTCTGCCCAGCATTTTTTCCTGTCTGTTGAAATCAACTGAATAACCTTTGTTTGGTAGTTTGGCTTTTTCCTTAAAGTTCAGTTTGGTGAAGAGTGTAAGCCCCACTATACCTCAGCAATGTGTTAGCATCATCTCTGGCTTTCCCAGCTGAGGTGCCCCAGATTTCCATGCTCCAGACCACTACAACTGATGCCCAGGAACAGGAGTGTTTGTGTAGAGGGCATGAGCTGATTCCACCTCACCAGCTGTCTTTTCTTTGCAGCTGCTCTAAGGAAATAATGGGTGGGAATGGAATATATTTTCTTATATACTTTTTAAATGGATGACAGAAATGAGCTGTCTTTTGGATGGTTCTGTTTGCCTCTTTGAAGAGGGACAATATAGTTGGAGAGTGATGATGATGAGAAAAAACATTAGAAAAGAAGAATTTCAAAGCTGATTCTTCTGTCTGAAGGTTACAGTTGTATGGAAATATTTGGGGGTTTGGAGTGTGCAAAAACTTCCATCCTAAAAAGATCATTTCTTTGTCTAGTTTTGGATATTTTGGCAAAGAGCCACTAAAAGAGGTGAAGCTCTTGGTTTGCAGTATTGATGGATGCCTGACCAATGGTCGCATTTATGTGACAGAAGATCACAAGGAAATGGTCTCCTATGATTACAGAGACATTGTTGGCATTGATCTGTTAAAGAAAAGAGGAATCCAGGTAAGTGCTGTTCTGAAGAGTGAGCCTTCAGGTCTCATGTAACCTGCACATTAAAGACTCTAAAAATTATATTCTTGCAGCATAGCAGTTGAAGTTTTTTCACAGTACTTATGATCAAGGAGCATAATATATTGGTTGGGACAAATGTTATCCTCAGAATCCTCAGAGGAAAATAAGTGTTTTGAGAAAGTTCTCAATCACAGTAATTACAGCATCTTTCTCCATTTCACAGAATCATAGAATGGCCTGGGCTGGACCTTAAATATCATCTTGTTCCACCCCCCCTTCCAGAGCAGGGACACCTTCCACTATCCCAGGTTGTTCCCAGCCCCATCCAGCCTGGCCTTGAACACTTCCAGGGATGGGGCAGCCACAGCTTCTCTGGGTATCCCGTGCAAGGGCTTCACCACCCTCACAGGGAACAATTTCTTTCCTCATATCCAATCTAAACTACATTATTAAGTAGAGGGGCCAAGGAAAAAACTTCATGTTCTACTTGGGCAAATATTTCAGAAATCTTTCTTGGGAATTCTCTCATTCCACACTGTGACTTAATTAGATCATACTGCACTGGATAGTCACCGTGCCACCATACTGTGATATTTAGTATTTTATTTAGTATATGTCACATTTAAAAAGAAAAATGTAAATTATTTTTGAACATCAGGGAGGGCTGCAGAAAGGTATTTCACTTTCCTAAAGGAACCTCAAGACTCTGTGTGGTTTTGGATGCTAATCACTTCTGCTCTGGGTTTTGAAAATCAATCATTCAATACTTTTCTGGTACCTGAGAGAACTTCTACAAGCAAAACTGCTGGTTTTTGCAATAGTAAATCAACTTATATGTCATATTTCTTTGGATGTAGAACTTAACTCTAATTTTGTTTCGACAGGTTCGACTCATCTCTGACAGAGATTGTTCAAAAACACTGTCAGCCATGCAGCTGAGTTGTGTAGCAAAAGTCAGTGTAACAAATAAACTACAGGTTCTGAAGGACTGGCAGGAAGACATGGGTTTGAGCTGGAAAGAGGTGGCTTACTTAGGTCAGTTCCTTTTCTTTTGCTTTATTTAATTTAAATAGTATAGACAAATAGAATCTTTGTACTGCTGCTGAGCTTCAAACCACTTTTCTCTTTGTAAATACACTGAATTTAATGGGATTGCTGTGCACATGGCAGCACACAATCACCAAAAGCAGGCAGCTTAAGGCCTGTGAGGGTACAATCTAAATGTGTCTAATTTGGTAAGGGAAGTCTTCACTGTTTTTCCAGTGGGATATAGGAAAACTTTTGATTTTAGGAAACATTTTGATATCAAAATGTTTATAAGCATACACTTAGAGCTGACAATTTTGAACTGATTCTAGTTCGTTTCAGAGGGATATTGTATAGATTATATTCTGAAGTGGTAATCAGAAATGGACAGAATTAGAACTGAAAGCCATGTGGTTCTGTGCTAAACTGTATTTCAGTGACAGGTTAAGTGTGGAGTCCTGCCAATGCTTATTCAGCTGCTCACATAATTTTACTGCTGTTAGAAGTACCATTCTCTAGCCAAAAGATTGTGCAGTGTCATCAGCAGTTACATGGATCACCAAGATTTTCCAACAACTGACTTGCATCTACAAAGTGCTGTTGAGCTGCTGAGATGAACATTGTGACCAAAAAAAAATAAACAAATTTCAAAAATCAAATCACTACATACACAGAAAAAACACTTAGAAAAATACTGATTCTTTCCCTTCTGTGATATTTGGCCTTGCCTGTCCTCTTGCTGCCTAGGAAATGAGGAGTCTGACGTGGAGTGCCTGAAGCAGGCAGGCATGAGTGCTGTGCCTGCTGATGCCTGTGCTGCTGCTCAGAAGGCTGCTGGCTACATCTGCAAGAGCAGAGGTGGCTGTGGGGCTGTGCGGGAGTTTGCAGAACACATATTCCTGCTCTTAGAGAAAGTGAACTCTGCAAGGAAGCAGCTGGAAGAAATCAGCTCAGCAGGGAAGGAACTGGGGAGAAATGAGAACAGCAGGAAAGGAAATAAGGAACTGATGGAAAAAGAGTGACGCCGCTGGTCAATCCTGCTTTTCTTCCTCACTACTTCCATATCCCAAAGGAATTACCTCTCAGATTTTACAGCACAGTAGAATTAAGAGTGTCTCCCTCTAATTCTAGGTCCCACATTCGTGATTATATGCTGAAAATAAGATCATATCCATGATGATTTTAAAAGCCATTTAAGTGCAATGGGAAGAATGCTACAAAAGAGAATGCCCTGTAAATCGACTCTTAATCATCATACCTGTCCTACAGGAATGATGCATCTTTATTTAATAATCTGAATATTTTCAGGGATCAATGATTTTGCATGACTTGAAGATTTGTAATTCAGGCTTAAAAAACCCAAAACTTCTGTCAGTTTTGCACATGTGGTTTGCATTTCTTTTGTCAAATGCATGGTGTTGTAGTTGTGTGATTGCATTTTACAGGCTTAGCAAGGAAGAGTTTTAACATACGCTGGAGAGGTCAGGTGTAAAATACTATCAATAAAACTTCCTCTTCTCTCTTTAAAATAAAACAGTTGCTGTAAAACAAGTTAATATTTTTTTAAAAAAGCACTTTAGCATGTCTTCAGTTTTAAGCTCATAAATAATTAAATCGCATTTGGAATTGTGCCTCTTGGAATCTGTTTATTTTGGGTTTTATTAAAGGGCTTAAATTAATATTTTGCCAATTTTGGAGTTAAATTTCCCGTTGTCTTTGAGATCTTTGCAGAAACTCAGTTTCTTTCTATGAAGACTTTATTGCAACTTCAAATGAGTTAAAGCCAAATAAAAGTCTTCACGTTTATTGTATGGAAAAGTAGCTGCTGCTTAAAATAAAACCACCAAACCATAGTTGCTGTGGGTTTATATAAATACATATGCAGACTACTTCTGGCATGTTAAAGCTGGTTTACATGCTTGTATTTATTAAAAATATGATTTGTATTGTACAGTACAAATACAATAGTATATATCAGAGTCAAGTTCTGGGTTGAGTTAAGGTTATGCTAAGAAATAAAAATACTCATGGTACACAGGCAGTTACAAATGAGGTAAATGATAATGGCTTGTCATTTCGTTTTGTTTCTCTGCTAAATACTGTATTGTATAAATAGTTATACTCCCAGTATATCACGTGATATATTGGCCTCTGATAAACTTTGTGTTTACCTCCATTCACAAAGCAAAATGCTGAACTGAAATTATTTACTGCCTATCTGCAGTTAACAGATAAATTGTTTACTGTACTAATCAGCTTTAAGTCACCTAAGTTTAAGTGACTCCTGTCTTGGGTTGCAGTGCAAGATGTATTCTATTCCCATCTGTTGAAACTGGTTGAAGAGGTGTTTTTCTTTATCTCATAACTCCAGGGAGGGGGTGGGTGTCTCCTGCAATTCAGAACACCAGGACAGCCTGTTCCTACTGGATTCCCAGAGGAAGGCTGCACCCATCTCACCACCACTGCACCCTTCTACAGGATCATCTCTACTCCAACAGAACCACATCTGTCACTCCAGGAGAATTTAATTGGACTGCTACCAACACCCTGACCAACAGGGTGTGAGGTCGTGCTCTGACTCTGTCAGTGTTTTTTGTTGGTTTGCTTTTTTATACTACTACATTTTTAATATTCCTAGTAAAGAACTGTTGTACCTATTCCCATATCTTTGCCTGAAAGCCCCTTAATTTCAAAACTATAATAATTCAGAGGGAGGGGGTTTACATTCTCCATTCCAAGGGAAGCTCCAGCTTTTCCCTGGCAGACACCTGTGTTTCCAAACTAACACATTCCTTTCAGTCACATTTTAGGCTTCTGTGCTGGAGAAATCCCATGGACTTTGACAAGAGGACAGCTGCATTTTGGACATCAATGTTTTCACTTCGATGAATTCTTGTTTAGAAGAACGTGGTATGATCTTATATTGGGAAGAATATGAAGGATAAAAGAGCTCTAGAGACTGTTTACCAAAAAAGATACAGAATATGCAGGATCTGCTGCTTGGAAGGTTCAGACTTGTATTGCCCACTCTGTAGTGGAAAGCCTAATTATAGAGTAGGAAGAGGGATGCCTTAATTATTCCTCTTGATTTTATAGAAAAGCCTCAATCATATGAAGGATTTAGGGGTCATAGAGTCAGAGACAGCAAGGGTCAGTTTAACCTGAGCTAATTTTGAGATCATCCTTTGGCCATGTTGAGCACTTGTTTTTTTTGCTTTAATTAACCTAGGATATTCCAAAGATCTTAGGTAATCTGGGCTGTTCTGTCACGATTATGTGAAATGGAAAAAAAAAGGAAATTGTCTATATATTTGTAATAAGCTATTATGAAAAAATAGCTGATTACCTCAAATTTTAAATAAAGAGCTTCTTCTAGTCTTTTAAGTAGTGAATGGTTGTGTGCTGGCTTGTGGTGAGTTTCTGTACTGCAAATCATACACTCCCAAGTTCACGTGTCACAAAAATGATTTATGATGGTGGACAGATTTAATGCCCAAATTAATCCCATGCACACCTTCACCTACTTCTGACTCCATTCATTTATTTTTATCTGCTCGCTCTTCTATTCAGTTTATCTTCCCCTCCAGTTCCAGTTAGGTGATGCAACAAGTTCTGACTTTAAGTTATTTCAAATCCATATGAATCACATATATCTCAGCCTTTTGAAGTCAGAGATATATTTTAATACTTGCTGATTTCAAGTTTTTAAAACTTTTAAACCTTGAGCACATATTTTATGTAACTAGTTTTTCCAGAGCCCATGTGGGGGAAGGTTTTTGGTTTTAATTTTTATTTTTTCTGTTAGTGTGGTCTTAAAACACTATTTACTTTTTCCAGAAATAAATCTTAATGAGTCTAGTTCCACCCAGCAGGACCAATCATCCTAATAGTTATCATTACAAGAGCAGTAATGCTGTACAGAAGCAAAACACCATTATGTGTGAACCTGATGCATATATGGGTTAGAAAAACTTAGCAGTAATACACTTGTCTGAAAAATCTTTGGATGGTGTGTTTGTTTCTCTCTCTTGTTCTGGGGCAGGTTGGTCTATCCCCATTTCTGATTCTAGATATGTTTATGGATGTGGCTCTGGTTTAATAAAGCATTCCCCCTGCTCTGGGGGAGGCATGAAAGAGAACGAGCAGTGAGCAGTGTGAAGGTAATGATGCCAAATTATTCAGGTTAGTAAAGAGAGGGGCTGGTGAAACTGAGGAGATAGATAGATAGATAGATATAATAAGCTGAGCTTAACTGAAAAAAATCCTAATGTCATATGTATTAAAATATCCATTTTCACAGAGCAGTTATAATTCAGAAAAGTGTCTTGTGGTTTGAAGTGTGTGCTAGCAGTTGAAAAAGCAGGAATTATTAGAAAAAGAATATATAGCAAATGGGATAAAAATAATTAATCCACTGTATAATTCAGTGGTTTGTATCTATCTTGAATACTACATGTTTTGGTTATTTTGTGTTGAAAAGGCTGTAGCATTCCAAAGGTTTGTGGGAGGATAAAATGGATGATGGAAGAAAGGAATCAGGTTAAGTAGTAGCAGCAGCGAAATCAGAATTCTTTACTTTGGAAGGATTCTTCACTTTGGACTGAAGGGAGTTGTGTTAAAATATCTGTAAAATTAAGGACAGGAAGCCATGGAAAGGCCACTGAAGAAGCTAGCAGTGACCAAAATCAGGTGCCTGAGGAATATAAATTTACCATGTTGTATTTGGTGGTGCTTTCCAGTTTTTCTGTGGCCTCAGCACATTTGCAGCTTGTGGATTTCCAAACTTGGACACGGGTTACAGATATTTAATGAACCTCTGAACACTTAAAACAGGCTTTGGCCATGTGTTTCATGGGTCTGACACTTGATACAGTTCTGGTTCTGAACCTTGCAGTTTAAGGGAAATAGGGCAGATTCTTCCTCCTATATCTTGTGTAGGAAATATGGATTTGTGTATGAATATTTTTATTTCACAATATGTGTCAGTGGTTCATTCCATGTCAATGTGTAGCTCTGACACAGTGAGCAGCAGGACATGGCATTACTATTATCAATAGGAGTAATCTAATCTTAAAAAATTAAGGGAAATAGGGCAAAAGTACACACAGAATTATGTAAGAGTACAGTACATTGGATGAATCAGTAGTCATTATTATCTGTTATCAGAGATACTCACAGTAAATTGCTGTGATAGTTCTTGGCCAAAATGTAATCAGAGGTTTGGAGAACCTTCCGGAAAGTACGACATTTTTTCCGATTGTTCACATGCTTTGCAGACAAGTTTCTGGCCTAAACTGAAATATATCTGGACTAGTTATGGCTACTCGTCTATTAAACATGGAGATAGTTGCTCCAGGGATGTAACTTTTAACTGAGGGTATAGTTGCACACCTGTTTATGGCTAGTACAGTCTGTGTAGAATTTGTTTTTACTGCCCCACCTTTTTTTTCCTGGTCACACTTTGTCCACAGCAGTTCAGTTGCAAGCTGGGAGGGGGTCGGTCACCACTCACCAATCCTTCTGAGCAGTGAGGCCCAGCAGAAGTGTTTCCATTCATGAGGTAAAGCTAATAGAATAATGGTCTAAAAAGCTCGAAAATGGGATGAACTACCTCAGAATCACAGAATAAGTGGAGTTAAAAGGGACCCATCAGGATCAGTCCAATTCCTTGCATTGCATAGATGGCCCAACAATCCCACCCTGTGCATCCCCGAGAGCATTGTCCAAACTCTCCTGGAGCTCTGGCAGCCTTGGGGCCGTGACCATTCCCTGGGGAGCCTGTTCAGTGCCTGACACCCTCTGGGGGAAGAACCTTTCCCTGATATCCACCCTAGCCCTCCCCTGACACAGCTCCAGCCATTCCCTAGGTCCCGTCCCTGGTCCCAGAGAACAGAGATCAATCCCTGCCCCTCCTCTTCCCCTCATGAGGAAGCTGCAGAACTGCAGTGAGCTCTGGCCTCAGTCTCCTCCAGCAGAACAGACCAAGCGCCCTCAGCCTCTCCTCATTTCCCTCACGGCCCTTTACGCAGTTTAGACAAATATAAAACACTCCCATTCATTTCACTTAATTAACTTTAAGTTTTCCTGAATGCATTTCTCGTGATCTACTTTTGGATTAATTCCATTCTCTGCATGCTGCCTCTTCAAGGACCTGGAGCTACACTTGTCCCCACCTGGAGTCTGAACAGATTTTGTGGGCAGTAGTTCTGATAACTCACAAACAGGCCCTGGCCCTGACTCACCACATCACTGTATCAGCACTGCAAGCACTTTGTTCGAAGAAAGCACACATTTGATTTATTATGGAAGTCAAGAAGTTTCAGGGGATTTTGGGGTGAAGTTGCAGGCAGTGCACGGCAATGTGGAGAGCACACTGGATGTGTGCCTTGCCGTGTCTCTGTACTGCTGCCCGTGCTGAGGAGCAAGGGAGCTCCAGCCTGGGCTGCTCCAATTAGGCTGCTGTCACTGCTGTCAGAGCTTGGAGAGCACAGACACATGGCCTAGCTCTGCTTCATTCACCTGCTGGTTGAGTCCTGATGAGCCTTTTTTTTGGTTGTTTATCTAGGTAAGTGCTTAATTTAGCCACTAGGCCATGCTGTAAACTGATTCATTCCTCATCCCCTTGAAGCAGCTAGGAAGGTAACTGTAGTTTGAGCAGCAGTGTTGCCTCCCTAGCTGATGGGTGGGTTTGAGTAGTTTACCTAGCTTACCTTGATCCACAAGGCAAGTCCTCATCCTGTCCCTTCCCACACAGTCCCATGTTGTGAGTATGTTGATATAAATGATCCTTTTTGTGTGTGCATACATGTGTGGTGCAAATGCTGCTTACAGCAGACTTTGTGCAGCTAAACTCGCTTGCAAACCTCATTTCCCCAAAGACCCTCTGGCTTTTTTCCCATACTCAATGGGCCAGAAAAAAAAAATTAAGTAAAATGTTCAATTATTTTCATTAGCCCTTCTCTTGCCACTTTTTATTAGTAGAAGAACGATACATGAAAGGAGGGCAACAGTGGCATTTTGGGGGAAGAGTCAGTAATTTTAATGTCAGAAGAGCAAAATAACACATCAAGTGGGTATTTGCATAGAGCAGGGCATCATCTCAGGTTATGTTGAATTGGTAAATGGCAAAAGCCTGCACACATCCTTTTCTCCTGCTCTCCTCAGCACCATAACTTCTGTGTCTCTGTGCAGGTGCAAAATAAGTAGGTGTTGATGCCAGCTTGCACAAAAAGCAGGTATGAAATGAGAGGGCTGCCTGGCAAGTNGTTTGTGCAGGTGCAAAATCAGTAGGTATTGCACAAAGGTATGAAATGAGAGGGCTGCCTGGCAAGTGTGAAGTGTGTGGCTGGAGGGAGATTAGTGGTGATGAAACAAGGCTGTACCTCAGAAACAACACACCCAGAGGAGGAGTTTCCCTCACACACAGGAACTGTGTTCTGCCTTGGAACTGTGTGGTTGGGTAGAACAGTCCCTGGGATGTGGACACAGACAGCTGATTCTTGGAAAATCTGTTTTATCAGGGCAGAGTAAATAAATAAGTGCTGTTTGGATTAAGCTATCTCTGAGTTGTGGTTTGGTTCTGTTGCTCAAGGAGTGGGAAGTAAATAGTTCCTATCAAAACATTGGAAACAGGCATTTTGCAGGAAGAAAATCAAATGGAAAATGAACACATTTACAGTTGCCCAACATGCTGAAATTTATTTGGATTTGTATCAGTTGCATTTAAAACACAAAGACTCTCTGGTACCTAATCCAGAAATAAGTTACATCAAAGAACTGTATACTGTTAAAAAAAAGAAAAAAAAAATTTTGTAAACAGACTTCAGATCTTCAAATGCTGCCATTTTCAACTTAATTATCAATAACAATGTCCAATAAGATAGGCACTCCCAAATCATGCTGTATTACAGAACAAGCAAGTCTGGGGTCAAATTTTTGGTCATTTTCTTTTGATGTGTTTTTAGAATTCTTATATATTCAGTTTCTTGCAAGTTTGTTTTTTGTTTTTCTCTTCATAATATCTTGGGTAAAATTCCTAATTCACATTTATGAAGTCTATCCATATCCCCTCAGAGTAAAGAAAATAAATAAATGGTGAAGTAGAATGTGGTTGTCAAGCACCTGACCCTGTGAAACCGTGTACACCTGTCCTCTGAGAACTGAGTTCAGCTCTGGCACTGTGTCAGAACTTTCCTGTTCTCAAAAACCCCATGTTTACAATCCTTCCAACTGGAAACATTATAAACTGATGGGAGCTTCCATTCAGACCAATTCCCACCAACTGATCTGTGCATGTTTGTTGATAACTGGATATTGCTCTTCATGTGGACTCAGAATTCATAGGTGAAACTGTCTGCCATCTTGCTGAGTTTCATTTTCTCATTAAATGTCTCCTGAAACATAATATTCTGCTTTGGAGTGAAGTAGTTCTTCCAATCACCAACAGTACCTAGGAAAGCAGGAACAGAAAGAACAGTGTAAGTGAGCAGTATGTGGAGCAGAAAATGATTCAAAAACAAGCCTGGTTTTTGTTAATGTTGCAGTTGGCACTGATATTAATATATTCTTAACCAGTCACTGTGGTGGGTCAGGATCAGAATTGTTTTGGTGCAACGCTGGTGGAAGGAGCAGGATCACCATCCATGAAGGCTGATGAGCCCTCATCCTCAGAGCTGATTAGTGCCAGCAACACAAGTGGTGAAGAACAGCAGCTTTCCAAGGTGGAATTACAGCTCCCAGTCATCTGGGCAGAGGGACACCTTGCCATGCCTTAGCTGAATGTAGTTAAAGGTCTCTCCCTGGGTTTTTTCACAGTCAGTAGAGGAAATTAGAGAATCACAGACTGGTTTGGGTTGGAAAGGACCTTAAATATCATCCAGTTCCAACCCCCTGCCAGAGCAGGGACATCTTCCACGATTCCAGGTTGCTCAGAGCCCCATCCAGCCTGGCCTTGAACACTTCCAGGGATGGGGCAGCCACAGCTTCTCTGGGAGCCCTGTGCCAGGGCCTCAGCCCCTCATAGGGAAGATTTTCTTCCTAATATCAAACCTAAACCTGCTCTCTGTCAGTGTGAAGCCATTCCCCCTTGTCCTGTCACCCTAGGTCCTTGTCGAGAGTCTCTCTACTACGTGGTCTTGTAAACAGTCTAAAAAAATCATAGATTCATAAAACAGTTTGGGTGGGAAGGGACTTTTACAGTTAATTGTCGTCACCATCTAAAATTATTAAATGAGTGGTAGCCCAAAAGCCACTGACAAAAGAAGATTCCTAGAAAAGGAGCCAAGAATGGCCTGACAAATGAATCCCACCCTCACACCGGCTCCTGATCTCTAGGAATTTTTATGGATGAGATGTCCAGCTATGTAAGTGGACAGTTAAATACTTCTGGGTAGCCATAGACACTGATGATCAGAATTGTTTCAACTGTTACCCAGTTCAAGCAAAAAGGAAATTGTTCTTTAAACCGAAAAATTTTTATGAGCCAATACTTTCCACCCATAAGCACGCTCTAAGCACCCATATCCCAAACCTGACTAAAGTAGTCATCCCATTTTCTGACTAAAAGAGCATTCAGTCATAAAGGACAGGAAAAGAGAGCCCAAAGCATAATATATACATATAAATCTTCTGTAAACTGTCTGAAACTAGCTAAATGTCTGGGATTTGCATAGGAACTACTTTGAAGTGAAAATGTTGGGATTTTTCAAAGTTTTCACCATATCTTTGTCAAAGTTCACTGGCTTAGAAAAATGCATCTCATTTTTATGTTTCTTTTTTATTAATAGATTGTATGTTGTCATTTGTTTTTGCTGACTGGGAAAACCATTGTGAATTAACGGAAGGTAACATTTCTGTTTATTAACTGAAACTACTCTTAAACTGTCAATTGTTGTTCAAAGATTAACTAAACCAAAATAATCAAAATCCATGTAAAAATGATGGGTTTGATTTGCTTGTTATCCAAACCTGTGGAAGCTTCTGAAATGCCAGGAGCAAGAAAACAGCTCCTGAGGGTATTTTAAAATCACATCAGAGCTAAGAATTGTAAATTGAAAAATTGTAAATTGTAAATTGAAAAATTTTCCAGGGTCTGGAAGTTACCCATGACCATTCTTTTGTTGTTGTTGTTGTCAGCATATTCCTTCCTCAGGAATATTTCGGTAAGATAAGGAGGGATAAGAGCAGTCTCCTTCAGAAGGAATGTGTCTGTCTCATTCTAGTCAACTAAGTGACCTTGGCAGGTGGATATCAGAGAGACATGTTGTAAAACACTGAGGTGGTCAACTTTTAGATAAAAAAAAGAGACAGATAAAGAGTGATGCTATGTGAACCTTTCCTTCTGGCTCAACAGCTATCATGGAGCAATATTAGTCAGGCTGTAGTTCAGACTCCTCTGTGCTTCTCTAGTACAAGTCTGAATTTGCAGAAGTTAGGAAGTGATTTTTAAGAGGGCTTCAGCTTGAAGAATCCTGTCATCACTTCCCAGGGCTGACCCAAAGACTTCAGGAAAGACCTGCGCTGCGATCTTTGTCTGCATTTCCACTCCTTCTGCTATGTTAGCCACAAAGGAATTTACCTTTTCGGAAAATCAGCTTCTTGTTGGATGTCAGAGCACACACGGTGTGAGTGGGATCACTGTTCTCCTTTTCTGTGGCATTCTTCATCTCTGAGAAGGAGGATTTCTTGCAGATGTCTTGGATGTCGTTGTCACTGATGTTTAAACTCAAGAACAAAGTAATTTCCTTCACAACCTTAGGGAGATCCTGAGGTATAAGAAAAATATACAGCTTTTGTGTTTCTGGGCTGATTGTCAGACTTTTAGCTGATTTGAAAAATATCCCTTTTATTACATAATGAGTTTGTCACATACTTATTTTTGCTTTCAAGCAAAGCTAAATATGTCACTAGATTGTGGAAATGAAAGATACAGTAAACCTGATTCCCCTCTTAGCCATACTCACAGAAATTAATAAATACATACTATGTCATATCACACACAGTCACATTGTAAATTTTACATCTCAGTTCAGATAAAATGTTCTTCTGTCTCTCAGAATTATTTCCCTGAAAACAGAGGAATACTCAAAGCCCAGCTCCAAGCAGCTTATTTCATTGGACATGCTATATCTAGAGATCTAACAAGTGACTCAGCATCCAAAATAGTTTGTTTATATTCCTAGTAGATGATTTTTTTCCCCAAAAAAAATGAACAAAGCTATTTTCATGGAGACACTAGAAAATGCTTTCTATTTACCTAAAATTAATTCTCTGAAAGGTAAGGTATGTTGATATTTTACTTTTTCTTTTTCAAGAATGGCAAAGTTTTTCCCTCCCCCTCCAGCCTCTAATTTTCTTTTTTATTGAGAACACAAGTCTCAGATGTGAATAGTTCTGTTGTCTTAGATCACTTTTTGAAACTTTCACCTGAAATGTCAGACATAGCCAATTAATGGCTGGCCCTCAATAGATGTCCTTGGTTGGTCTTTCCATAGGACAAAAAAATTGGAACTTAAAATTCTGCCTGAGCCTGAGGAAAATTGTCTAATATGAATCCCATTCCTGCATCAAAGAAATGCAACTCTCACAAGATTTGATATTTATATAACTTGCGTAGTCAGAATTATTTAATTAATACAAAATTCCATACAAATGAAAAGTATGCCCAAAGATATATATTCACATTTTCTTCCTTTCTCCTTTTTCATTATAACGTCCTCTTTGATGTTTTAATGATGCTAATTTACAAGTAATGCCTTCTGCACCAAGAGCAGAGAGCATATTTACCTTCTTCATGTCTTCATAGAACAGAAAGAGGATGTTTTTTTCATCTTTGTGTTCTGCCCAGCTGAGGAAATGATCAAACCAAGATCCACAGACAACTGAAAGGAAAACCCATGTAAAAGAGATTCAGATAAACTTTATTCAGAAAGAACTGTAAAGATACCTCACACATTCAGGGGAATGATCTCTTCATAATATTCCTCTAAAACAGAGGCAGTTCTTTGTGTCAAGTGACACAAATTCACACAAGTAACTCCCAAAGAGGTTTCCATTCTTGCTGGAACGTGTTTTCATACCAGATACTATTCTGAGATATGATTCTGTAGTGGAAGCAGGCTCCAGATCTAAGGAAAGCCCAATAATGAAGTAAAATGTACCGGCCTAACAAGATCTGAACCTCTCACAGATGACTGCCTGCATGTCTGTGGTCACAGAGGTGATCACCTCAGCAGGAGATAAAATGAGCTGTCTGGTAAATGGAGCACTCTCTTGTTACCTCTCTTTCATTCCAGCAGGAGGGAATCTGTATCGTTTTTAAATGCTGAGGAAGAATTACTTAAAGAACTCATGCAAATGCCTCATTCAGCCAGTGACACAGATAAAAGGGTTTGTAGCTGATTTGTTTTGTCTGGATGCTCCATTTGCTGAACCATGGGACAGAGGTGAATTTCAGCTTTCTTTTAAAAACCAAAATTCTGACCTCTCCATTTCAAAGGTGAGATGAAAACCTCTTGCAGGGCAATGAGGAGAGGCCTGAACTGAGAAAGCTCAGCCAGCTTTCTCTGGAGCTGTGACTTTGCTTTATAACCACCACCAGCAGCAAATTCTAATCTTCTAATGTGCGTCATTTTGGTCACAAACTGTGAGCGGTAATTAAGTATAAGTTATAATTAATAGATATAATTAAGCTGAATGCTCCAGTCTGTAGCCCTCTCCAGCACATGAAGCAGTTTCTAAGTGCAAGGCATGTCTGCTCCACAGTGTGCAATTAAACCCTGCTCCCCTGGCCAGCTACTCTGGGGATGTGGCACAGTGCTGGTGGCTTTAGGAGAGGCTTGGAGACGCCAGGAAATTCATTACAGTTGTCCCTGTGTGTCCTAACCCTTGTTTTGAACTGATATTAACTCTGCCAGAGGACTGCAAGATTTGGATCAAGCAGCACAACCTTGAAATGTTTTTACTAGGAACAAAAAATTACTACCTTTCCCTGCACATCACCTCTTACCTAAATTTCTCTCATAAACCAACATAGTTATCTATTTATGTCACACATAAGCACTTGGAAAATAGAAGGTGGCTAATAATTTGTGGGGAAATATGAGCTGCTTTTAAAATTTAATCATTGAATCACAGAATGCTTCAGATTGGAAGGGACTTAAAGATAGTTTAGTTCCGGCCCCCTGCCATGGGCAGGGACACCTTCCACCAGAGCAGGTTGCTCAGAGCCCCATCCAGCCTGGCCTTAAATAGAATCCTCTTTGTTTTTTTTCACTATTGTACGTTCAGAGTTGATACTAAACAAGCCAAGATCCTGCAAATCACTGAAACATGTGCCTTAGGGCTGCTCTGAAATACCAGATCTGAGCCAAAGCCTGGAGGAGGCAGTAAGCAAATTGACTCCTGGAGCTCTGATGTGAGCCCATGATGACTGCAGTGGCACTTTTCTTTTGGAGTCTTCAAGGTGATCAATCATTATTGCTGTTATCACCACTGTGGTGACACATGTCCTCAAAGGAGTAATAAAACACTAAAAATGGGAGTGGGAAATGTGAACAAGGTCCTGCTGCCAGCTGCCATCCCACCACTCCTAAAAAATCTCCCTCTTGTCCTTGGTCTTTGGACCCCATTTCTGAAAAAACACATCAGGGAGAGCATGTTCAGAGTGTGTTCAGAAACACGTCCAGGCTCCTTTGTTGGGCTGCCCAGGGCTGTCTCCCAGCCTGGAGAAGACACCAGACCTGCAGTCACAGCTGTCCTTGCAGCCTGGTGACAGTCCCCTCACATGCTTTGTCACCAGCCATGGTCCTGCTTGCCCAGGGCAGCAAAGAGCAGAAAAAACCTGCAAAGAGCTGTGCTGGAATGATGCAGCTGCTTCTCAGAATGACTCCTTGCAGGGCTGAAGAGATCATCCTGTTATTTGCTCTTGTTTATCTTGGCATTAGGATTTCTCCCCACCAACCCCATATGAATAAGGAGTTCAATAAGGAGTTTTCACACAGTTCAAATTTCTTATGTCTTTCTGTGCATAATAAACTAACATGAACTGCAAAGAGAAAACATTTATCCTTACCATTGCCTTTTAAGAAAAGGTCAAAGAAAGCAGCCCAAGTGTCTACAGTAGGAAGGTTTGGGTTATCTCTGTAGTAATGAAACATGGAAACTGCAGTGTCTTTTGGGTTTCTGCTGATGTAGATCATCTGTAAATGAAGAAAATGTAGTTGTTAATGATGATATCCTCCCTTTATTTTAGAGGAGCTCTGTGTGTTAATAGAGCATTTTCTTAGGCAGTTTGCAGTGTCAAAACCCTTTCCTTTAGGATTCCTCCTTTGGTGACTGTGCCATTAAATTAAAAGTGTATTTATCTCTTCTTAGTAAGGAGTACATAGTGATTAGTAAACAATTCCATGTGGACAGAGGTGTGTTTGTCCCAGCTGGGTAATGTTTATGCTATATGAAAGGGCTTGTGTTAAGTTGAACCTTGAGTCAGTACATTCTCTCATATCTCACATATGAAAGCATTTACTAATTGACATTCAAAGGACAGCTGCAAAACATAATTTTTGGCCTTTCATTCAAATCAACTTTGTCCCAAAAGTCTGGATCTGAATGATCCTGAAATTTTTGACTTTGAATATAAAATCTGAGACCCAGAGCTTATTTTTTAAAGATCTCCCACAGGAGAAATTAGTATGGTAGGAACTGATTTGGTAGGTGTCCCTGCCCTTGGCTTGGGGGTTGGAACAAGATGATCTTTAAGGTCTCTTCCAATCCAGGTGATTCTGTGATTCTATGAACTCAAAGCTGTGCTCTGAATCTGCCTCCCGCGTTTCATTTCTCCTCTGTTTGCCCAATACCTTTATGAGCTCTTCAGAAAGCTCCAGCAG
This sequence comes from Hylia prasina, assembly GCA_013397195.1. Lineage (NCBI taxonomy): Eukaryota > Metazoa > Chordata > Aves > Passeriformes > Sylviidae > Hylia > Hylia prasina. The sequence goes on from VYXD01006574.1 coordinate 23,119, forward strand.
GAGGGTCAGAGTACCTTTAATCCCAGAGCAGCCTGTAAATAGCCACGATTTCCTAACAGTAGGAAATGGGGTCATGAGAACACTCCCATTACGAATGACAGATTTCTGATTGAAAGATGTTGATGTCCTATTTTGTGTGGTGCCTGGTGTAGAAATCACCTCTGGGAGCTGTGAGGCAGGAGCAGAACCCAGTCCCTAGTCCACTGCTGGTCAGCTGTGTCTCCAAAATTCACAGCAAAACACTTCTAAACACTGTGAGCCATTCAAAACTTACTACGGATCAACAGCACAAGATAGATTCCTAGTAGACTTTCTACATATTTTACAGCTTTGATATAATTTTTGCCTTACCTTGCATTTCTTATTCTTAAAATTTGGAGGCAACATGTTGTAGTCTAAGTGTGTTGGGATGATTCTCTTTGATGAAAGTTTGTTCAGCTCCTCCAGTCGGGAAATGTCTCCAAATTCAATGGGAGATGTTACTGTGACTTGAGTCGCATAAAGCTTTGTTATAACTCCTGCAAGCCAGTGAGTGCCTACAGAAGAGTAATTTTAAGAAAGCAAACCAAACAACAACAAAGATTAATATTTATTACTGTGAAACATGCATTTTTCATATGGAAACACCTTGCTAGTGAACAAGTTATATTTCTAATCCTCCAGATTCAAGAAACTTTACATGACTAAATTATCCCATTGGCTCCAAACATGTAACACTGAAAAGAATTAGATAACACTTCTCTCAGAATTACATTGTAATTCAGAATGTATCTGAATTACAATGTAATTCTGAGAGGAGTGTTAATATTGGTACCAAAACCATCCCATTAGGCAAACTGCTGTCAGCTGAGAGGTGGCTATATTGTTTTTACAATCTATTTTAGAATAACCAGTTTGTTTGGGTTTTTTTCCCCTTAGATAACTTAAGTCTGTGTATTTCTGAATATTGATTGAGATCCCCCTAAGTGTGTGCTCCTCTGTGCAAGAGAGGTGGGTAAAGAGAGGATAAGAAATTAATAAATCCAGAAAATAAGAAGTTAATACATTAATACAGCCAAGAGCCACACAAATAACTTCCTACAGTTCTTGACTTGCTCATAATTGAATGTAGAAAGCCCTCAAGAAAATCTTTCAAGTACAGATTTTGCTTAGAGTAAGGAATATTTGTTTACTTTCCAACATGAAAACACCTGAGATTGTTTTCAATTACAGAATCAAAATGTAGGGAAGTGACCCATATTTCTTGTAACATGAACATTTACTGACAGAATAATATATTCACATACTTAAAAATCCTTTCCTCTTTCTTTCACACAGACACTACCCAAACAGTTTAAGCAGAGAACATGAAACACAAAATCAGACTTCTTGCAATTAACATTGAAAACTAGAACTTACCAGATTTGGGATAGGAAACCAAAAGGACATCATCTTCTCTAGCATCAAAAGTATCCAAGGATTTTAAAAGTTCTGGAGAAGACCTGGTGGTAAAGGGAATCCCCTTAAATGTGTGTAAGAGCTCTGCCTCGCCGGAGTTGGACATGGTTGCTTAAGTCTTGGGTTCCTGCAAATCAGATAACAGGGATAGGAGGAAGATTTAAAAGTCACTTCTCAGTCAGGTGCTTCAAAGTGACAAATTGAGACTGAGCAGCACAAACCTCATGCTTATGTACTTTGCCACAATGCCCTATCGGATTTTTTTTTTTTCCTGGTAGTTGATAAAGGCAACTGAAATATTAGAGCTAACTTAATAAATAACCAAAATGCTGAGTCATGGAAAATGCATCCCATTTGTCATTTATTGGCTCTCCAGATAAAGAAATGAGGTAATGGTCAAAATGTAATTGTGAAAAATTACGAGAACAAACAGTACATGGTGCATTCAAATATGCTTAACATGATTATTCTGTAAGTTATACTTTGTTGGAAACTGTTCTTACTTTCCAAGGAAAAAGCTGCATCTTAAAATAATTTTGATTATTAGAGAAACAATGTCTTGTGTGAATGAAATTTCTTTGTTGTTTCATTTTATCAACTATACAACAGCTTAAAATTTCAAAAGTGCAAATTGATTCAAAGTGCTTTAATCTTGTGATGTTAATGAATCAGTGTTTTGAAGATTTTCTGGTTTCAGCCTGGGGAATCTTAAAACAGAAACATTTAGAGGCACAATCATTTTTTAAGATGTTATATGTCTCTATAAGAAGAATATAAGCAACAAAAATCCCAAAATTAAAATAGATATTTAAATAGATGCATTATATGGATATTTAACATTGCTTTTAATCCTGTGTGTTTCATGACCAGAAGTCGTTGAAGATTCTTACATCTTTCCATAGAATATGCAAATACAAAAGTCACTTTCAGGAAAGAGCCAGTTCTCCATTAATTATCTGTTTCCAAATGTTTGGTTTGGATTTTTTAAATCAGAATCCGCAGAAATTATCATTAATATTTTTCAAACAAAAAGCTTCACTTTTGTTTAATGTGACCTTAAGCAATGTGAATGTTTCACAGTAAAATAAACAGCTCAGTTATGAACTAAAACATTTTAGAGTGTTTAGGATTTTCAATTTTCCTTTCAATGGCCACATATTAATTTACTCTTTTTTTACATTCTTGTCTTCAAAAATCCAGTGGCTTCACTATTCCTATTGAAAGACTCCTCCAACATATTCAGCTGAGGCCCTTCAACATCTTCAACTCAAAAACCTCCTTGGAAATCTTGGTTTAAAATGAAGCAATGCTTTGGGAATTTTCCAGCTTTACCAATGTTCTTTTTTTATCACAACAACTTGGGTTTGGTCAGAGAAGCTGATTCCCAGATGTACTCCCACGAGCCCTGCAGAGAAGTTAATAAATAGACATATCCTTCCAATAAACACTTGAGCAGCCAGGATTTCTCACAACGAGTAAGGACACTTACCAGCTTCTGTGCTTGCTTATTTCTAATCAAATCTCCAGAAAAGTCAGCAATGCAAAATTTATTCCCCCTGCTTCCTTTTCTCAGCCTCAAAGAGAAGTGATCTTCTCACCTGTAAAGTTTACCTTAAAAAGTTATCACCTGCAAAACATGGCCTGTGCCAACAGTAAACTCTGAATTCCACTCATGCAGGGCCAGGTGGGGTTGCAAATCATGGAAAATATGCTCTGGAAGGATATTCCCTATTGCTAAGGATGAGAGATGGTGGGGAATCTTTCCAGGGAGTCAGTGGGGGTACAAGAAACACTTGGACACTGGTGCTCAGGTAGGAATTAGGGAATCTCTCAGAGGAGCTCAACATTTTCCTCCTGTCCCCAGGCTGAATACCTAAGCCACTGCTTCATACCTTAAGGTGTGAATACTGAAAAGTCTCTCTCTGTCAGCAGATTTCACTTTGGTTGCTTCAGGTATAGAAACTATGTCCAAAGACATAATAAACCCTGTTCCTGTGTTTTTCTGAAGGCACATATTAATCTGAATACAGAGATTTCCAAGGCTGATTTTATGAGTCATCATTCCAGTTATAGGCATGTAGCACAAGCTAGTAAAACTTTATGGCCTTGACCTGGCAGAAGTAATCTCATTGTAAAATGTTTTGCATGTTTACCATGCTTATTCTCTTTCATTTCTTCCTGCATTCCTTCTACGTTTTGAATCAGCGCATTTGCCTCATCTAACAACTTGGACTTGAATTAATCATTCACAACAGAAATTGATAAGATGTAAAACAGAAGTAATACAGTAGCCAGAAAAATCCCAGTTCTTTTAGCTCATTTCAATTGCTTTTTTAGCTTATCTTTTAAGCGTGTGTAATGGCAATCCAGGGGAAAGGAATCTGAAGTTTGTCCTCCCCAAATGCTGCCTATACTTGGAAAATAAGGTCTATCTCTGCAAGGGAACACTATCCTGAATTGCAGCAACTTAAGGAACAAGAGAATATTTGGCACCTTGCAGGAAAACGCTATTATTAAAACCATGCTAACTACATTGCCATAAAACACATTATTAGAGCTACATTATGCAAAGAGTGCACAGGTCTAAAGAAGACTGTGCCAAACCCTCCATCCAAGTTTGATTTTCTTCTTTATCAGTGTATATATATGTGTGTATGTATGTGTATATATATATATGTAAACATGTATATGTAGACACACCAGGACTGCAGTACCTATTGCCTGATCTCTGCACCAGGCTCTGAGGAGCTTTTCCCAGTGTCAAGTTCTCCTTGTCCTGGTGTCTGCTATCCATACTGATGGAGTGCACACATTACCAGCAGGTTTCACAGGTATTTGCTTGCTGGGGAGCAGTGCCAAACTTGGATTTTGGGGATTCTTCATTAGTTGAGCCAAATGTAGCTGGGCAGCTGGACACTGCTTCAGTCCAGCTTCTCTTGTCTCCATGTCTGACTTACCTTCTCCCATTTATATCCTTGTGGGGTGAGAAATTTCTTTTTTAATGACTTTAAAATTTCACCTTTTCTGTTCCTGCCTCTGCCCTGCAAGCTCTAACCCAGACTCACCATCCTCTTCTCTGCTTGATAAAAGGCAGTACCATGTACATCTCCTTCAGCTGAAGATTTCTCAGCTGAGGCCAGTCCATTCCCCTCCAAACCCTTCTCAGGCAGCACGTACTACAAAGATACTGTGATATTGTGGAAATATACAGGCAAAGCCATGTTCTATTTGCACAGGTGAAAATTTGGGTGTACATCCACGGGGTTCTGAGTGGTTTCAGCTAGCACTCTCAAGCATCAGGTTCCTCCTTTTTTTGAAATGTCCTAGAGCTGTGAAGTATTTCAGTGTTGTGGTAATGAATGGAGTGGTAAAACTGATGTGGCCAAGATCTGAAAAGCCTCCAGCTCATCATTGTTCCAGGCCTGATGAACCCACATGTCCCTAAATGACAAGGGATTTAACTTTGCCTGATGCACCTAGGAGGAGTATAATTTCCCTTGAAGGCTTTCAGTGAAATCCCTATTTATTTGAATGTTACAAATGAAGTGTCTTGTCTAAGTTTATGGCCAATGGCTATTTAATAGATACAGTATGCAAAATGTTGGATGCAGCACAAGTGCTTTCACTGTGTGGGAAGTTGGGGCACCTCAGTGTCTGGATGCTGAGAATTTAGGAACCTCACTCTGGGGGTTTCTGTGTAGTTCTAAAGAAAATCAGTTGTAGGATGGGTGTAGGGCAGCCCACAACACATCAAGACTCTGCCTTAGTGTACCCTGAGCTGGTCCCACCTATCAGGGAGTGTGACTTAGCCAAGGCTGCTTTACTGGAATGGGCTGTACTGGATCTCTGTACACTTCCAATAGCAGTTCTCTTCCTAGTAGGGCTTCCCTGCAGTGTCTGAGCTCTCTCAGGGAAGCCTCCCCTCATTAACCTGTAGCTCAGCACTAATCAAGAGCTATGAGTTGACAGCTCTGATTTCAGAAGTCTGACTTCACAGGCACTGCTATCTGAGGCATCTGTGCCTGTGCTTAGCTAATGCTCTAGAGGAAATCAGCCCAGTGTGCTGAGTCATGTTGCGTTTATGGCACGGCAGATAATAAAGTTCCCTGACCTCCCTCCGTCCCTCTTAGCACAAATCATTGCCTGAGGATGTTGCGAGCCACATCCACAGCTGATACAGCTAATCAGAGCTAATCACAACAGTGCCACTGCTGCCAGTACAGCGCTGGCAGAGGGTGGCAGGCCAGTGGCACCACTCAGGTCACTTCTGTCTATCCAGCTCCTGCCCTGCAGCTGCACATGATGATAACGCCGGGGCGGTGTGAACACACAGAGAATGAGGGCATGAACACACAGAGAATGAGGGCATGAACACACAGAGAATGGGAACGTGAACACAGAGAATGGGAGCGTGAACACACAGAGAATGGGAGCGTGAACACACAGACAATGGGAGCGTGAACACACACAGAGTGGGAGTGTGAATACACAGACAATGGGAGCCTGAACACACAGAGAATGGGAGCGTGAACACACAGACAATGAGGACGTGAAGGGAAGGCAGGGGGACAAGTAGGCAGAAAAGAAAATCAAACGAGGATTTTAACATCCACTGGTCTAAAAGTGTGATGCTATGTGCACGCAGGTGGGCTCTGCCAGGTAAGCCCTCTCTCCCTTGTCTGTCAGGGTGGGCTTGCCTAGGGGTATTCCTGGGAACCCAGGGAGAGAGGACAGGCCATGGAGGCCTGATTTATTTTCTGCTTATCATTATTGGCTTACTGGCACAGGAATTAATTATAAATACTAATGAGTCACCCTGCTATTGCTGGTGCACAAGCACTTGAAGTGGCACTAGGAGTTTCTTTGGTGGCTTGAAATGCCTTCAACTTGTTTTGATTTGTCAGCACAACTGGGCAGAAATATTTTGAAGCACATATGTAATATTAGGCTAAAGTATCCTATGGGGAGCCAGGAAAATTCCAGAAAGAAAAGCCTTTTGATGTGTGTGTTTTTCAGAGATCTGAATGGGTGGAGCATCACTGAACACAGAAAAAAGTCTTGATGGCAAATCCTATCTTGTTGGTCCACACACTGCCTTTAAATCCGGCATCCAGCTGGACACAGCTACATCTTAAGATTATCCCTGATTTCAAGGTTATTTAAGGTCTCTCACTCCTAAGTTATTAGACATGAGCTGTAAAATGCTACAGGAAAATCAGGAGATGATAGGGAGGAGCTGGGAAGAAATCTGACTCCTCCCCAGCACCAGTAGAGCTCAATCTTGCTGAAAAGAGTTAGTCACTCCTGGCCAGACAAATTAACTCCAAAGTCCAAAAGGAAGTTATTAGGCTTGTATTTATAACAGCTTTCTGTGATTTCTGATGGGAACAGCAAGAAAAACTCAGGCCAGATCCAGACTGGACAAGTGAAACACAAGTTTTGCGTCAATTCTCTGTCTTTGTGTCATTCAGTGTGTGGATAATACTCTGCTAAGTTTATATTTCTTCTCTCTTGTTATGAGTTGGGGTTTCTTTAATATGTTCTTGTGTTACATGAACTCTTTAGGCATATATGTCTTATATAGGAAAGAGAATTCCTACTGCACACTTGTCCTCTCTGGCAGTCAGGATGCAGCTCAGCACAAGGCAAGAACCAGTCAGGATTCTCTGCCACACAGTATTTGAGTCTTAATATTGGACAGAGTGAAAAAAAAAACCCCATCTTTTTGTGGTTCTAAAGGAAGCTTTCAAAACAGATGTTGTACAGCTGTTCAGTCCTTTTCCTGGGATGGAGCACAGCTCATAACTCCTCCCATCACTGGAGATAGCATTTTGGTTTAGACTAAAAGGTACAAATGGATCCACAGCCCCTGTAGCTGAAATACAAGTCTAACTTACCATGTAATTTCATCCAGTTGCACTCGATCAGATATCAACAGCCAGTTGCACACGGCTGGATTTTCCATCTAGTCATGTTTGAAGTTTTCATTCAAAAGCACAGGGAAGTCACTTGGGCCATTCCTTTCCTGGTACCTAATTACTGTCAGTTTTACTCAGTGTCTCACTGCTAATTTAGAAAAGAGATTTTTTCCAAATGGGAACAGCCATGAATCAACCTACCTTGGTTTTTTCTATGCCTTTCTGGGAGGTGCTGAAATATAAATGGCTTAAAAACCCTTATCCAGTCTTACTTGGATTTTCCATGCACACTATCCTAAGAGAAAGTATTACAAGATTTACAACACACAGTGCAGAAGACTCAATGGGTCACAGTCTCTTTGAAATTTATTTCCACCATAACTCTTGCAACTCAAGCAGGCATAAAAAGGAGAAGGATGACTGTGGATTTGGGCAGCAGAATGCCATGAGGAATGGGCTGCTGGCTGTCCAGCTCCAGGGGCTAAATACCTGCTGCTCTCAGAGTCTCCAGGTGTGATCAGGATCTTGCAGGGCTAATGCAGCACACAAACCAGGACTGGCACAGTCTGCCTTTGCACTTCTGTGACAGAATTACCCTGGGAATTACTGCCTGGAGTGTGTCCAAAGAAGGACAGTGAAGCTGGTGAAGAGCACAAGTCCCATGAGAAGGAGAGAGTAGCTTTTTCTCTTTTAGTCTGGAGAAAAGGAAGCTCAGGGTGACCTTGATGCTCTCTGAACACCCATGAAAGGATGTTGTAGCCAGGTGAGGGTCAGTCTCTTCTCCCAGGTAAGAAGGGGCAGGACAAGAGGAAGTGGCCTTGAGTTGCAGCAGGGGTGATTTAGATTAGATAATAGGGGATTTTTTTTCATGGAACAGCTTGTCAAGTACAAGAACAGGAAGAGGCTGCCCAAGGATGTGGTGGAGTCAGCATCCCTGGAATGCTCAAGGAACACATGGATATGGCATTTGAGGACATGGTTTTCTGACAAACACGGTGGTGGTGCTGGATTGATGGTTGGGCTTGATGATGATAGAGGTCCTTTCCATGAATATAGAAACCAGGATGATTTTAGGCCAGCTCAGCTCCTCTCTGAGCTGACATGCTCATGGTTGTAATCTGCAGGTTTAACAACCCTTTAACAGGTGTCTGAAATTGGGAAGGAACATTAAGTTGAATCAAACCAATCAACTCCTGTCTGGTTATTAGATACTGCTTCAATTTATTAATCTATATTTATAGAATATATAAATGCCTTTAAACACCAAGTCCAGTAGCTATTTTGTGTAGTTAGGTTTTTCCCTCAAAAGAGACACCCCAACAATCCCATCCTGTGCATCTCCTGGAGCTCTGGCAGCCTTGGGGCCGTGACCATTCCCTGGGGAGCCTGTTCAGTGCCCGACACCCTCTGGGGGAAGAACCTTTCCCTGATATCCAGTCTGACCTTGCTGTGACACAGCTCCAGCCATTCCCTGGGGTGTGTCCCTAGTCCCAGAGAGCAGAGCTCAGGGCCTGCNAAACCTTAAATACTGCTGGGCCAACATCCACATCAATCTTTAAATCCATGGATCTACATTAGGACCTTCTAGAGGTCATCCAGGTCCTCAGGATTAATATTTCACATTGGCTGTCCCTCTTTTTTCAGCGTTATCTTGCTATAATAAATTATGTGATTAAAGTGTAATGTGAGATTATCTGTGATTTCCTTTTTTTTTTATTATTCTACTTGTTGACTCACTGCCACACAGCCAGCTCCAGAAACTTCCATTTGCAACAGAAACACCTCATTTACCTGCCTGAATGCATAATTTCTTCAGATGCACTTCAACCAGCAAACTTCTTCAAAATTCTCTCCTGCTGTCAGCTCAGTAACAACTTTATGAGTTTGGTTTATTTTTTTTCTGAAGAAATGATGAACAGGTTAATGCAAAATTGAGCTCATTAGTGCCAGCATTACAAATCTGAAATTCCAGCTGCTTTTCACAAAATTACCCTCAATTTTCTGCATTTTCAGATCTTTATTTCTTAAACTTGTACCATTCTGTTATCATTATTATACAAAGAAAAAGAAAATGGAGCTGGCTGAGGGATAAAAAGAAAAGTTAATGGAAGAGAAAGGACATGTAGTTCATTTCTGCATATTGGATTGCAGTCAAATTCCTAAAATTATCCATAAAATAAAATAAAATAAAATAAAATACAGACATCAAGTATAAATATCAAAATACAGCCTCATAATTCTTCATGGATCAAGTGGATCCAGCATTTTCCCTCAAATCCTCACATCTAATTAAAAAAGATTTCTTTCTTTCTTGTATGAATGTAACTCTAGGCTCAGTCCTGTGTTTTGTCCTTAGAAAATTGGAAATAATACTGAATTTATTGGGAGCAGTGTGTTTTTTGCATGGGTATCAAGATCTGGATTTTTCATTACTATGTCTAATGGAAAAATATGTGGGTTTTAGGATAGAAATAAAACTATCAAATGTTAACAGCTGCAGTAATGTCACTTTGCAAAAATTATTGATGGCTGAATATAAAACGAACTAACTGTGGGCAAGACTTCTTTAAATCTGTATGCAGAAGTCACACACATATATGAAAGACATTATTTCAGAATGGGGAAATGAATATATGAATATATGAAATGAATATATATAAATATAATCTAGATCTTATTTTATTCCTAAAATCAGAGAGATGGTCAAATAAATATTTATGATCTGTGCAAACATCTTACAGAGTTAGTAGGTCTATTTCTTTTATTTAAGCTTGTAGAGTGATTTATCCTGATGACAGTGAAGACCTGGCAGCAAAGGTCTGCCCTCATTATCTGGCAGCACAACAAGCAGTGGCTACATCACTCTGAAGATGGATCCAAATCTCCAAGCTGTGTTTCCAGATTCCTTTGGTTGTTTTTTGATGGAATGTGAAAGAGAAGTGCAGCAGAAAAATGGTGCAGCCAGCTAGTATCATGCGCCTTAATGCAAAATTAATGCTTATTAATTTTTGAGACATAAATCTAGAGGTGTACATTTTCTGCTGGGCATTTTGCCACCATTTGACTTTGAGTAGATAACACTTTGATTAATTTTAATTAATTTCTAAATAGCCCCTAAGTTATATTTATGGTATTTATTCACTTAGTGAGCAGAAGCCAGTTCTATCATAAAGGCATATTTCTGCTGACCAGCAACAAATAGTATAACAGATATTTCTTCTTTAACAAATGTATAAAATGAGGTGTGGCAAACATTAGGGTTGAATACAGTTCCTAACCTCTCCGTTTCAAGCTCTGGAATGTGACGATCCTGGTTTTAGATAACATTAGAAATACCAAGTAATATGAATAAGAAAGTAAATTTAAAATTCCTAAACACATGTTTGTCTTCTGAAGCTGAGGAAGTGAAGTTCTCCCTCTGACTGGCATTTCTTGCTGCTGTAGAGGCAGATCAGAGCCAGAGGGTTGCCAGAGGATGCAAAAGCAGGCACTTTATAGCTGCTACATCTCTCCTCCTTCACTCAACACCTCTGAAAGTCCTGTGCTCCTTCTCATGTGAGGGAGGGAATGAGAGGTGCAAGCCCCAGAGATGTACAAGACTATTATAACTAGTCTGGAGGTCTTGGAGAGGCATCCAAGACCCCAAGGCCAAGTCCCTTTGTCTATTTATAGATGAGCAGTTCCAGAATCAGTGAGATCTCCGTGGACATCCACAGCACAAGCAGGCTGTGTGTTTCTCCAGAGAGCAGCTCGTGTGCTGTGGGCAGTGAAAGTGGATCAGCTCATCCTCTTTTTAGCCAGGAGACCTCCAGATTTCTGACCAGCAGAGAGAGGGAGGAGGATGGTTAAGCCATGCCCCTACTTTGGAGAGATGCTTCTATTCCCTTTTTTCCACCTGAGACCTTTCCCACCGGCACATGCAGGATCCCCCTTTCAGATCCATAAGATTTCCCCTGTCACTCTCCTGTCCACACCAACCTCAGCCACACCTCTGCTCTTCTCCCCTCTCTTTTTGGTTAGCTGCAGTCCTCATAATCCCCAGCTCTTCTTTTTCCTGAAGTCTTTGCCAAAAAAAGCACACCAGCACCAATTTTATTATTTAAAACCTACTACAAGTTTTGCATAATTGAAGGCATCTGGAGCTGACATCATTTATGACCCTCTCAAACAATACTGACAGAGGCAGCCTGTGGCTTCCTTTATCTGGTTTCTACCTGTCATTTCAGTGTTACCCAAGTGCAATTTAGATTGGATAACAAAACGTAGCCCTTTGGGCTATTCCAGTCATATGAAAAACAGCCTTACTGAAACCACCTTAAAACATCTTCCTGCACATATTCAGTGTGGGCATTTTGCACAGAATGCGTCCAGACAGCTCCAGTCTTTTTTGGTGTCACTCTGTTGGTACTGCCCGGAATGTGTGGGGTTAACTATGCAGCAAACGAGAAAATTGTGAATGTCTTAGATTTGGGGATCATTATTAAAACTCCAGAGAATGAGAAACATTGACAAATGCTTTGCTTCATTTTATAACCCAGAAAAAAAACTAATTTAAATGACGCCATTTTTAGCTTTACTCTATAAGACATTATTATGCAATCAAACTTAAAGAGAATGAAGGATTTACAACACTTATAATTGCTATTTAAATTGTATTTTTGTCATACATTGATAATACAAATGATGGTGCCCTGTAGTACAGGATCATATGCAGGATGATTTTGTGCTTGAAAAGAACAAGAAGCTTTTAGGACTTATGTCTCATACAGAACCTAAGTCCTGTGTTATCTTCTGGAGGATGCTGCAGCTGCAAGCTTGATCAATCACTTGACTTGTATTACATTTGACAGCTGTGAATGGAAGCAGAGTCTGGTGGGCTTAGATTGGTATCCTTATAAGGGAAACATCACACATTCACATCAATGTAAGCTTAGGATAATTGCACGAGTCAGAATTTACAAGGAACTAAGAGAAAAATGTTTCATATTGAGTAAGTGGGTTTATTTGAAAAAGAAGAAAAAACCCAAAGTTAAATATTGAGGATTAGAAATACCAATATCTAAGTTCCTACTTCTTCCATAATAGAGCAAAAGGCACCACAGTGAGATCAGACTCTGCAATCCAGATTCCTTGCTCAGGAGGATTGCTTATATTCATTTTTGTTTGTTTGTCTGTTTTGAGGGGCTCCATTTGTTTTCTTGCTTCTCTGAAATGCAGTAAAAGCTTTTTGAAAAGCTGACTGGTGAACTGCAGAGGCATCTTCCAAAACCTATTGAAATGGAAAAAAAAGGCCCTCATGTTCATTTGATCCAACAGAAATATAGATCTGTTCCTCCTTTATTTGGAGACCGTCCCCTATAATTCACTGACTCAGGCTGACCAGTCCTTTAAGTGCTCAGTCCAAATAACCTTCATTCTCTTCCCACATAATCTGAATAGTGGTCTCCCTTCATCCATCCAGGGCAGGCCTATCTCTGCCTCCAGAAAGAGGATAAATCTCCTTTTCACTGACATAAGTTCAGGCACCAAGAGATGTCCAGCCAGCCACCAGAGTAACTGTGACAGCTGTCTGCCAGATTATTGACATAACATGTATTTCAGTCATCAATTGTCTTGAATTATTTCTATCTGAATGTCTAATTTTGGCCCTGTCTTGTGCAAAGCTTCCTTCTGAACCAACTTGCATTGGGCTGATGGCATTGACTGATGCCATTAGCAAATGAGCCAAATGAGCACCAGGCCACTTGAATTATTCACCCTGGCATCCAAAGGCATAAAGGTGGATAAAACAGGCTGCTGACTGCCCAACACTCTGCACAGCATCACTGCTTCCCGAGGTACCTGTCCCTGAGAAGGGCTTCTCAGAAAGCAGAAGCTCAGCTGAGGGGATTAAGTGTGAATAACAATCAGTTTTCTCCCTGTTGAGCCCATCAGGAGAAATCATGGAGGCTGGGCCTTTGCAAACACTTTGTTTGCCATGGTTACTCCCTACACTAAAGCTTATAGATTTTCTGCTGTACCCCTTCAAAATATTCCCTAGCTGCCCACACAGCAGATTGTGCTTTGAGGCAACCAGAGAGTGTCAGAAAAGCTGACATTTTTATTTCCCATCTATCCATCTCTGACAGAAACAGAGGTTTTAGCAGGAAAGCCACTCAGCATTTAAAGTATTAATTCAGATTCTCTCCTGTGTGAGCCTGAAGCATTTTGCAGGGCTGTGGATTTTATACTGGACTGATGCTCAGGGCTCTCAGGTTCAGTCCTTGATTCAGCAGGAGTTGGATGCCTGTGGCCTTTCCCCTGTTTGCACAGCAGAGGTGACACAGGGATATCAGCACAGAACTTCTCAAAAGATCTCAAGTCAGCAGGAACAAGTGTTACTCACTTCAAAGCAGTGCCTCATGGCACCTTGTTATGGCTTTTCACAGACAGAGCTGAATTTGGGGAGTTAATTTGGGAGGTGGATGTTTATTTCCATAACACCAGTCAGAGAGTTTTGAAGTCCTAGCTCTCTTCCCCTTTCCCCACTCCTACTTTTAGAAGGCTGTGTGTATTTTAACTAGATGTAATATTGATCTGGTAAGACACAGAATAAAACCCTAACAAAATAATGAAGTGGAGAGAAGGAAAAGGAAAAAAATAAGTGGCCTGAAATTGCTTGTAAATGCTTGTCATATTTCTAATGCTTTATAGAGATCAGCCTTCAGTAACCCGAAGGAGAATTTTGTCCTTTGTTCTCTTGCAATTTTTTTCAATGTGCAGGAAAGGATGCATGTATTTGGTATAAATTAGTTACCTAAAGATCATTTTTAGCTAAAGTCAGGCCAAGGTGAGAAGCCAAAGCATTTCTGAAAAGCAAACAAGGCAGTTTGCAAACACTTCTTAAGACACAGGAACAAACAGCCAGAGACACTGAATACATCTTACCCAACTTTAGTGTCCACCAAGGGTACAATAAAGCTCCCTCTGTGATAACTGGGAACAGCCTGCAAAGTGTGTACAGAGGACATCCAGCATGGTCACTCGGAGCTGACTTTGCCCAGGAATGACAAAGGCTTTAAGGTTACAGCTCACTTAATTTACAAACTGACAACAGACTGAGATATATCGTGCCCTAGAAATGCTAATTTCTCTCTGCTGACCAGAATGAAAACCTGGGGAACAGTTCAGATAAGGACTAAGTTTAGATTACATACTGGGAAGAAATTATTTCATTTAAATTCTCTGGCACACGTTGCCCAGAGAAGCTCTGGCTGCCTTATCCCTGGACATGTTCAAGGCTAGTCTGGATGTGGCTCTGAGCATTCTCTACTCCACCTGCTCCACATGTTTAGTAGAACAGGGCATATCTCTCATCCTAAAGACAGGTGAGTCCTGTACTCCATAGTCTCTGATTCCTCATCGGGCAATGAGATTTTTGGGACATCAGACTTGTTGCACACCCTTGTTCCCAGAAGGGATGGGACTACCTGTGTAGCTGAGGAGATAGATTACTTTTATCTATTCGTGTAAATACAGAGGGAAAGTTTGTGCTGTCCAATAGTCTCAGCTATTATTTGCCCAAAAACTCCAAGTCCTCCCGCTATGAGGTCACATAGGATGCCAGCCCTCTGCCTCCTGCTCTTACCCTGCAGAGGGGGGGAGGGGTAAATTCAAATCTGTATCCATATGAAAGCATGGGACACTCTGGAGTCTGGCGGTGATGAAAGTTCAGGACAGGGTAATCACGGCAGACTACCAAGTTGCTACTTTTCTTCTGTTCTTAGAAATCTCTGGGAGCAGTTTCCCTGAAGAAGCAAGGTCAGCTTCCCGCTATCAGCAGAGGGGACCTTGACCACTCTGCACGAAACAACCACATCACAACCCAGATAGGCAAGATAGTGCATTTTCAGTCAATTCCTTTCCTTCAGGAGGCCCTTTACTCTTGGTGTTGTACACCTTGTACAAACAGAATGAGGTAAAACCCTGTGTCCTAAATAGAGGTGGGCTGCAGAAGCATCAAGTTTACTGAGAGACAGAACAAGGGATCACAAATCAAGGGGGGCTGTGCTGACCTGTGGGTGCTCTACAGCTACGAAAGCATCGTCCTTGCATCACCAGAGAAATAAACTGTGCTTTTACCTGTTGCCATCTGACACATATATCATAAATAATAACCATAATAACCATAATAAACATGTGATAAATAATTAGCTGATGCACCCATTGAACTGTTATTTCCAGGTTGGAGTTTCTTTCTGTGCTCCCAAGAAAAGCAATATCAGCATTATTTCCCAGACTCATGGAAAAAGTTAATCGACTGCATCCCATTGTTGTTTCCCTGTATCTTTATTTATTAATTTCACTAGGTGTGTGGCCCCCTTTCAAGTGTAAATCTGAGTTGCAATAGAAAGCAAAGGAGTGGCACCACTGAAGCCTGTAACATGAGCCTGGAAATGTATAGTATATTTTGCCCTTTGTGATGGTTGTCGTGGATGAGCTAGCAGTGAATTTGCACAAGCCTGTGCTCTGGCTTTTCAGGATTCTTGGACTCTGGCATATGCAGTCATTTCAAATTGGCTGGTGGGCTAAAAGCTCAGTTCATTACTCTTTAGCTATATAAAACTGCAATTTCTCTTTCATTATTTTGCACTAGCTGCTGTCTTGCCTTTTTTGGGACTATGCTGGGCAACTCTAGTTTTTGCTTTCCTTTGTGTTATGGGGCTGAATCAAGGGAATTAGCACAACATGTGGCACTGCTTCCGTATCAGTCACTGAAGGAAAAAGGCTGCTTCTTCAACAGTCTTTGTTCTCTGCAGCTTTTAGAAGGAACATTTAAAAGCAAGGTTTGCCAAAGCCTCTCAGGTCTCACTCCACAGGACAATTTCATACACTGTTTGTCTGCAAGGTTGGCTGGCAGACAATGTAATTAAAAAGTTCATGCTAAAGCAGTGGAGAAAGGGAAAGGAGGCAGAAAGCAAAGGACTGTCCTTACCCTGACACGTGGAAAAACCTAAAAATAATTTGGTTGTGTTGGAGTGGAATGAACTGTCCAGGGAGGTGGTGGAGTCACTGTCCCAGGAAGAGTTTAAAGAAAGCCTGGACACAGCACTTATTGCCTGGTCTGGTTGATAAGGTGGTGATCAGTCACAGGTTGGACTGGAGGTCCTTTTCCATCCCAAATGATCCTGTGACTGCTAATCCAGGGCTGACCCAGACTGCCAGAATTACACCAGGAACTATAATTAGAACTCAAGACCCTGACTGAAATGATATACAAGTGATGATATATTAGTTAACATCATTGGTTAGTACATAAAAAGATGGTGTAGAAAGCAGATGGAGGAGGCACATGCTTATGGAGACTTAGAAGCAACTGGTTAAAATTTAGATCAAAATTTTCCTTCAACAGACCTAAAGTGGTACCTTAATTTACCTGAGCTGGAGGCAGAAGAGATGGGTGTTATCTGGTGTAAATAATGCTATACTGAGCACCATGAACTGGTCAAAACTGTGTGAGGTAAAGCAGGACAGGACTGTGACTATCATGGAATCGCTGAAGGCGACTGCCAGAAAATACACTAACCTGGATCCTGAGACTCTGCAGGAGGCTGTACAGTTAAAAACTATCTTTGTAGGGCAGTTGGCCCCACATGTTTCTGGAGCAAACTCCAGAAGATGGAAGGACCGGAGTGCTGGGACTCAGGAAAGTTGTTAGATGAAGCTTGGAGAGCATTTTACCACAGGGATGGGGAAAAGGAAATGTGACAGGCTGGAAAGGAAAACAAGAGGCACGAGAACCTACTTGGAACTCCAGAGGGTGCTAAGGGACCGACCAAACATGGCAGGAGAAGGAGGAAGGCGAGGCCGAACAAGAGGAAGGGGAGGCGGGAGGCTCCCATCGTTTTCCCGACAACGATTACAGGAAAACCAGAGCGCACTTGGTTAGGAAAAGGGGTGTTGGAAGCGGGCAGTGTAATTAAAAAGTTCATGTTAAAGCAGGCCGGGAAGCTGGACCTTGCCTTACAGGGTGTTACACGGGAAGATGAAGATTGAAGCGAAACGGGGGATTCTACCCCAGCTGAACACCTGAGGCTGGGGAAAGAAGTGGAATTTTTGGTAAGCACAGGAGCAACTTATTCTGTATTGAATACATGTAAAGGAAAGCTTAGCAAGGATGTGGTAAGTGTAAATTGGTAAATTGTAAATTGCAAATTGTNTACCCCAGCTGAACACCTGAGGCTGGGGAAAGAAGTGGAATTTTTGGTAAGCACAGGAGCAACTTATTCTGTATTGAATACGTGTAAAGGAAAGCTTAGCAAGGATGTGGTAAGTGTAAATTGGTAAATTGTAAATTGCAAATTGTTAAATGTAAGTTGGTACATGTGGTAAATGTACAAAATGTGGTAAATATATCTGGTGCTCCAGGGAAAAGTGAAGCTTGGTCATTTTTACAGCCCATGAAATTTAAATTAAGAAAGAATTTCACTACTCATCAGTTTCTATATATGCCTTAATGCCCAGTCCCCTCGTTGGAGAGAGATTTATGGGGAAAACCGGATGCTCAGATAACCTGAGGGGACCTGGGGGTCCTGATGCAAAAGTTGGGAACCTGAGGGAGACCTGTGGGCTGTTTCTCCAAAAAGCTGGACAACATGAGCAGAGGATGGCTGGGATGCTTGCAAACAATTACTGAAACAGTTCTACTGATCCAAGAGGCCAAGGCTGGACAGCACATCACTGGTTTTGTCCCTCACATGATGACATCCATATTAGAGCAAAAGGAGGGGCACTGGCTGTCCCCCAGCAGGATGCCCAGATACCAAGTTGTGCTCTTGGGACAGGATGATGTGGAATTAAGCAGACATTACTCCAGCCATTTTCCTTGAAACAAAAGCAGTGGATGAGGGAGCCCTGACACAGGATTGTCTCCAAAGCACTGAGCAGGTATATTCCAGCAGAACCGATCAGCAGGATGAATCAATAGAGAATCCCGATTTATTGGTGGCAGCAATTTCATGAAATAGATGGCAGCAGTTTCATGAAGGATGGAAATAGACATGCAGTGGTGACTGCCACAGAGTATTAGAAGCTCAGTCTTTACCAATTAACATATCAGCCCTAACAGCAGAGATAATAGCTCTTAAAAAAGCATTGAGCTTGCCAGTGGGCAAAAGAGTGTATTTTTGGACTGATCCAAGATATGCATTTGTTGTGATTCATGCCCATGGAGCCATATGGAAGGAAAGAGGACTGCTGTCAGCTCAAGGATCATCTATTCAACACAAAGAAGAAATTTTACCACTTTTGAAAGAGGTTTAAAAAAACAAAGGAGGTGGCAGTGATGCATTGCAAAGCACATCAGTCTGGACAAACTGGTGTTAGAGTGGGAAACTGATTGGCAGACAAAGCAGCTTGAGGAGTAGCTGAAAAAGCCATCCCAGAGTCAGTCTCACAAAAGGCATCCCAGTCCCACAAAAAAGAAACTAACATATCTGAATTTAAGGCTAATCCTGACCATGAGGGTCAATGTTTAGAAAATATATTAAAAGCCACTAAGAATCAAGAAGATGGGTAACAAACAGCCAACAACTTAGACTTCCTGGAAAAAGGAAAGTAATGGGAAAAGAACACAACTAATCTCTCAGGGGAATTGAGTCCCTGACTTCTAGTCTCCAAAACTCTGTACTTAGTGTGGGAATGACTGAAATAGAAAAATCTGTAACAGTGCAATGCCCAATTTGTTTAAAACCACAATCCCATAAGCAGGAAAAGGCCACCTCCTGGAACAGTTAAAGACAAGCTTCACAAGCCTTAAAGGGAGAATGTTGCCAGATGAAGAATTGTTTGCACCTGGTGGGTTAATACAATGATCATTCTTGAAAAACCACTGGCCTACAGAACTGCACAATGTTTATTCTGTAGGAAGAAAAACTAGAAAACAACCAGCCCACTTGTGCCAACTTTTATCAGTTCACCAGGCAGTCAGGTTTGACTTTGGGATCACCAACCACCAGGGACCACCAAAGAGACCCCCAGGACAGAAAAACACATCTGCAGAGAGGAGGGAAAATATGTTAATGATTTTGGGGAAATTATTATCAAATGTCTGTTTATTCTAGGAAAATCAATGAATATGTGTGTAAAATAAAGGCTCTAAATAGGAGCTTTTTCTGTACTTAACATGCACAGTATTCCAGAGGATGTCCCCTCATGCATCCAGCCAAATAAAGACTGCCTGCTTCTTAATGATGCATTGGTGTTAAAGAGTTTGTATTTTACCTATTTTTGGTAATACTGGAAGTACAGTGTTAATAGCAATGCCATAGAAATTGAAGAAGAGCAATCAATGTTTCAGTAAGAATTAATTAATAATATCCCTTTGGATGTGTCAGTGTTTCATATCCTGCTGTAACTTTTTCTGTAGGGAATTTTTTGTCACTTTATCTCCTACTTCTTCAGTTGGATCATTCCAGAATCTGAGATTATCACGTGATTGAATTTCAGCTAAAATCAAGTGATGATGTATTGAATTATCACACTGATTATGAAAAGTCCTGAAAAACATTGGTAGTTTTTAGTTCTTTTCCACATTTAATTCCTGCCAGTTTCAAAAGCTGTGCATGCAAGAAAAGCTATTTTACAGTTCTGCTGGGTCTTTTTTCCTAAGACTTCTATGATACACCAAGGAATTTAGAAGGAGACAAAAAGAATATTGGTCAATTCCTACGTAAATACAATGTCAGTAAGTCATCTTTCTTTCTTTCTTTCTTATTTGTCCAGCGGGACTCAGAAACCTCCTTGCAGCAGAGATGGATGGATGGATGGATGGATGGATGGATGGATGGATGGATGGATGGATGGATGGATGGATGGATGGATGGATGGATGGATAAACTACTGCTAAAGCATGTTTATACTGCACAACTACTTCTATAATTAGAGAATGGCAAATGGGTTTTAGCCTGCCTTGGGAGAATACATTATGTTCATGAATCCATTGGTTCTGCTCTGCAACTCTAAAATGCACCACCAGGGCTAATGATTCACCAGTTTAATGTGAAAGGGCTGTGATTGCAACAAGGAGCAACAAGCCTCACTAGCTGCTATCCTGCCTTTAACAAACATTTATGCACCAGTCCCAGGTGGTTCCCAAACACAAATAGTTACACATTACTGCAGAGCATTTTTTTCTGTCTCAGCTATTCAAAAGAGAAAGATTAGGAGAACCCAATTACATGACTGTAATAACACTCTGGCTAGCCATGAGCCAGAGAAATTTGAAGCAATTCTACAAGACAGAGAAAATTAATGGGTCATTGAATGGAGCCTGTGAATATAACCATCTGTAGGACTAATAGTATCCAGGACAGGAGAATCAACATGTAAACCCTCTGCTGCAAGGGATTTAGGGGGACTTGGCTGTCCATGCAGGAAGTTTGGGAGTGGGACCTGTGAGTGAACAGACTCTCAGCTGCAGGAGTGACATAGCAGGACATGACCACGTAAGAGGGACGATGGCAGAGCCTTAAAATGGGAGGTACAAGAGTTGCTGCATGTATTTAAAATAAAATTTTATACATACATATATGTATATGTGCATGCAGATGCATACATGTATGTTTCATATACATACACATATATGTCTACATACACACATTTACATATAACTGCATAGATAGATAGATAGATATAATGCTGGACATAGTTATTGTATGGCAAGCTCTTTCATTTCCAAGTCAGTAGATTGGATTGCCAGAGGTAGGACAATATGAGTGCAGGGGCAGAAAAGGTACTAGAGGATGCAGAGCAATCTGAACTCCATTTAAACAGGTCAGTAACATGACCTTCAACCCACTCCCCTCAGGCTAGGGGCGGGGAGAGAAATAATTGGGAATGAATAAACTCAGAGACCCTTTCTACTCATAGAAGGGAAGGGTCAGGCCTGCAGAGATCTCATGATGCCCTTCACTGAACTAGTTAAACATCTAAAGTAAGAACCTGTAGCCACTGCTCTTCTCCTGATCTGACTGGAAGGCTTTAGCAATCTCTTCAAAAGTGGAAGAGAACCAGGTCAAGAGAATAACAAAAAGAGACAGGCAGAAACAATCAGGAATTGCCCGTGACAAAAAGGAAAAGAGGGAAAGCAAAAGCTTGAAGGGCAGAGAGAGGAAGGAAGATATTGGATTCAACACACAGCACAGAAGCTGCTTCTTCTCCTGGCCACTGGACTGGTGAGGATGAATTGAAAGCAGAAAGGACAAGAAGAGCCTGAGCAGCTTGAGATACCAAGAAGCCACAGAACCACCTTACAGGGATGTATAACTCAGACATGATCTGCTTTGCTGTAGGCAGTTTCTTATGGGTAAGTTATCTTTGACATTCGTCTTTATGGGGTCTCTGCTTGGATATGGAGTTACCTTGGAAAGATGGAGGGCCATTAGCAATAATAATTTCCCTGATATTAGAAAGAACTGGGCATTTAAAAGGCACACAGAGAAGATAATATTTGTTGCTATTCCAGGGATGATAAAGGAGATGTTAAGGGTACCCAAGGAAAAGGAATGAGAAGGGTAGGAGTGCTGGAGGGACAGAGCAGTTTTCAAGCCAGGGTGGGTATCTTATGAAGCAAGGTATTCAAATTCCTAATAAATTCTTAATATTTGAGCATGGAGAAGGATCTACAGCTGGAGAATGACACAGCTTGTAGTGGTGAAAGGGAAAGTTGTGCTGCAATGAAGTTAAGAACAGTACTAAATAGGATTTTAAGGACTACAGGAAATTATTATATGAAGCAATGCTGTTGGTAAGAGTAACTTCAAGTCTACAGCAGAATATATGATAGAAACAGTGGAATAAAAATAACAGTATATCTTTACCATACGAAATCCAGACTCATTAAATAAAAGATATACAAGAGGCATATGACAAAGCTTTAATTCACTCTAGCTGTGTCTTTGCTGCTTTTCTCCTTCTAGTTCCCCCAAGTGAGAGGTGAGGAAGGCTGCCTCAACACTGAACTGTTAAGTATTTGTCAATCTTGCTCTTCTTTTGAGAAAACAATGAACAACAAAGGCAATACTAGACATGGACATTATGACCTGATGGTTGACATTTTCCAGAAAATTTAGTTGTATTAAAAATTCATGTAAAATCACCATTATTTTGAATGTGAACTGAATCAATTACTATTTTTATTGGTCAACATACTGATTGTGTGGTACTGCTCCTGCTGCCTATTTGCAAACTCCTGCACCAGAGTTTTCTGGTGTAATTTCAATTGACTGGGATTATGAATTTAGAATCTAATTTTCCTTGAAAAAATGAGTTGAAATAAACTGCTTTGGTGAATATTACTATCAATGATGTCATTTGTAAGAATAACCTAAATGATATATTGACAAAAAAAAGAAAAAAACAAATATTAATGAAGATCTCTAAGGTTTGCAAAGAGAATTGGGCAAAATCAAGACATAAAGCCAACAGAAGGGAAATACACCTAACAGGAATATTGATGAGGTTGGACAACTGTGTCCTCCACAAAGCACAATGAGTTTCTCATCATTGTGCCATCTGGAATCTGGACAGTAAGTGAGGAGCAAGAGGGGAGATGGAGGAGGGTACCATAGGGATCTTTGCATTTATTTGGTGTTCTGTGGATAACTATTTCTCGTACCTTCTTCTCTTCAGCTGTTCAGGTACAGCATGGGACCGCCTGTGGTATATCTGGTAAGAGAACATGTTTACTCTAAATATCTGCATCTCTAGACAATTCCAGTAGCAAAGGGTGGGATTAAATGTGACCTGCTCAGGAGGGATGCCACCCTCTCCTTTTCCCTGGGATTCTCAAGAGCTCTACAAGAGCAAGGCAACCCCTCAGATATCTCACTGTCTTCAACAAAAGTCAACCCATCAGCCTCCTTTTTTATTCCACATATTTAATCATATCAACACTATTAATAAAGTATTCATGGCACAATATGCCTTTTAAAAGATTGATTTTTAAAGTAAGTTCTGTCTGATTTCCCAGTCATTCCCACCAGGATGAGATTAAAAAGGATGGTAAATGTTGAACATCTAGAAGGCTGAATTAATAAGGATAGTCAGAAGATTGCAAGATCCAATCTTTCCTCTCTGCTTGTCACTCATGACAAGATGTCTGGAATACCTAGTTTTGGTCCCCTAGTACAAAACAGATGTTGGCAGGCTGAAGCCAGTCCCTTGGAGAGCCAATAAAAAGAACCAGGTTTCTTCAGCCTGGAGGAAGCTAAGGGGTCAAAGTAATTGCAGTTTTCCACTACCCTAAGGGTGATCATGAGAGAAGATAGAGACTTCTCCGAAGTGCTCAGAAGAAGTTCACAGCGTGGCTGACCATGCCGCAGACAGGAAAATTCTGATTAGACAGGAGAAAAAATGCTTCCCCTGAGGATGGTGCAGAACTTGAACAGGTGCCTGGAGGGGATGACAGATCTGCATCCCTGGGTACTGTCCAAACTCAGCTGGACAAAGCCCCAGGTGACTTTGTTTAGCTTTGATGTTTACCGTGCTGCAAGCATCCAGAGACATTAAGAGGTGTCCCGTAAACAAAACCTTTCTGTCCTAATTCTGTGTCCCCTCCTGCTGCAGGCTGGTGCTGGTGATCGGGGGGCTCCTGCTCCTGTGTGGGCTGGTCTCTGTCTGCGTGAGGTGCTGCTTCCAGTGCCACCAGACAGGGGACGAGTCGGGCCCTCAGCCCTACGAGGTCACCGTCATTGCATTTGACCATGACAGCACCCTCCAGAGCACCATCACCTGTGAGTTGGCCTCTCCAAATCCCGGGGGATTCAACACCCTGCCTAGTGAGGGGCTGCACTCTGAAGTCCAGCTGGTGACACCCCAAGGCTCAGAGAGGGAAGTTCATGGCAGGATGGAGGGAAAGCGACCTCTGTGCATGCTACAAACTGAGGCGCTCAGCTCTGAGACATGTTTGGGTGGAATAAGGGCAGCTACAGATTTCAGTGGAATTTCAGGAGAGAGGATCTGTGGGATGCTGCTAGCAGGATTTTGCACACACTCCTTTTAGGGAAGAGTGAAGGAGCAGGAAAAGGAAAACATTCTGGCTGTGGGAAAAGAAAAGCCTATGTCCTGTGGATATCCTTGGCCTCCCCTAATCACATGATGCTTTTGGGATGAGGCAAACAGCTTTGGTCTCTTCTCTTCCAGCTCTCCACTCCGTGTTTGGGCCTGCTGCCAGGAGAATATTAGCCGTGGCACACTCCCACAACACTGCCCAGGGAGCACCTCCCCTCTCCACATCAGACACCCCTCCAGTGTACGAAGAAGCTCTGCACATGAGCAGGTTCACAGTGGCCAAGGCGGGGCAGAAGGTGCCAGACCTGGATCCAGTGCCGGAGGAAAAGCCGCAGGCGCCGGCCGAGGGCAAGGAGGCCCAGCCAGCCCTGCCAGGACACTGATGGCTGCTTTTACTTGAGAGCAAATTATACAGGAGTGTTGCGTGCAGAGACTAATTCAGGTGGGCAGGGTTTTAAGAATTTCAGATTAACTTCCTTAGTCAATTGAGAAAGGGAGGGAAAAAGCAACTAAAATTCCAATATCGATATTTTCAGATCTAGCATAGTCTAATGGCTCTTTCTGATGCCTCCTTCAGATAATTTGCATTCTCCAAGCCCATTCATTACATGCACACAACACTAGAATCACACTTTGCACAAATAAGCAGGCAGCAGGATCAAGGTGCTGAGCCATTTTGTAGGCAAGTGATCTTCAGGGTGGCGACAGATGCACTCTCATTCCTCTTGCCTTTAGCCCGAGTTTCCTCAGGATGGCAGAGAGGTCTTCAAAACAGAAAAAAAAAAAAAAAGGATATTTGCAAAGGTCTGTTACGACCCAATATTAACACCAAACTTCTGGAAATTGCCAACCATTTATAGTAAATTAAATTTTTTTAAAAATGGAAATAATCTGCATGTAAATGAAAGAGAACATACACACAGACAGTATGTACAGAGTGTGCCCTTAATGCCCTGCAGGATACATAGAATGAACAGTCTGGTTCTGAATGGGATATATAGCAATTCTGAAATGGTAGGCACAAGCTCTTATATATGAATTAAAAATATTATATATGTATCAACAGATCAAACAAGGGGAGGAGGAAGAGTACTACCTCTGAAATAAAGCTCAATCATAGTTTCAATGCATTCATATAGTATCATTTATTCATTCCTAATGTTGCTGTCAAAACCAGATCAATTGAAGTAAGATCACTTAAAACATGCAAGCCATTTCTCAGACTGAATAATTTGTGAGTCTCTCCTGGTCAATACAAATATGTTGAACATCCAGAAATACTAATGAAACCGGATGAACATAGGTATGGCCCATCTGTAAAACCTTGGACGAGGCAGTCAGGAGAAGGTGATTGCTGAACTACATCAGTGTTGTCTCTACCCTGGATTCAGCACCTGAAAACATTAAAGCAGAACAACATTAAATATCACATGATGATTCATTCAGCTGTGAATAAGTAGCAGGTATATGTTTGTGTTGATATGAAGGTACAGGTCACATCTTTTTGAAATGCCTGCATGGCCCTTCCTGCTGAAGTATCAAGTTCCAAGTTTAGTTAATATGCTGGCTTTCTTTCCTGTGAAATACAGAAAATACAGTTATTTAGTAGATATAGAAGAACAAGGACAATGTTGGACAAAGTCCAACACAGACTAGGTCCCAAACATGTTTAAGAACCTAACTGCTGTTCAGATTAAAACTGTAGAAAATTGTAGAGAAGGTTGATAAAAATAGCTTCAGAAATAGAATAAAGCTAAATTGAACAACCCAAAACATCTTTGACGATGCCCCAGACCTTGACCAGTCACAGGACTTTTGTATCTAAAGGAATTTATTGAGGGTCTTTATTTTCACATTACAGACTTCTTCCTAAATTGCCTAGTCATTATTAACTGTATCATTAGCAAGTGATAAATTGGAATGGAGTAAGTAAAGAAGCGACATGTAAGTTCATGTCCCTTCTGCTATTACACCTTTCTTCAGTCCTAGAATTGTAGAATGGTTTGGGTTGGAAAGGACTTTTAAGATCATTTAGTTACAACCCCCCTGCCGTGGGCAGGGACACCTTCTGCTAGACCTGGTTGCTCAGAGCCCTGCCCAGCCTGGCCTTGAAATAATAATAATAATTATAACTGTTTGTGAAACACCTGTTAGAGTGACCTATTTAATCAGCTGCTCTCTGAAGTGCTGTTCAGGCCTGGCTTCACCATGCTGCAGAACATTTCCTGGAAGGATCTTGTTTACTCCACAGTAAAAGCCTGAAGCAAGCAGAGACATTTGAGTCCCCTGAACATGTGTCAAGTGCTGTCAAGCCCAAAAACTCCCTGGAAGTCTTCACAGTGCTTTTCAGGGGGAACATCTAGCTCATCCTGCCTGCAAACCCTGAGCTGTCCTGGCATTTAACACGTGATGTTCACTCTGCTCCACAGGGCAGCAATTTTGCCTAGAAAGCCCTGTAGTCCCAGTGCAAGAGCAGTCATTAAAGCATCTTTCAATTCCTTCCTGCAGTCAGGCTCAGCTCTCTCTTAGGAAGGGGCTCAGGATTGGACAGACAGCCTCTTTTCCTTCCTGGACCGAATTCCTTTGTCCTTGTGGAACAGTAAATTTCCTAAAGCACAAGTCCAGTTCCGAGGTAAAGCCTTTCCACATGATGTTCCCCAAGCAGCCCCAGTGCTGAGCTGCTCCAGTCCCTCAGCTGCAGGACAAGCTTGCCCAGCTCATTGTGCCACAGGAGCCACACACTTGACACTGGGGATCCAGCCTAGACTGCAGCCAGAGCAGCACCTTTTGAGTGGTTTCTCATCCCTTCTCTTCTAATGCTAACACCATCGGATCTCTAGGCACATGCATACATTCCTTCCACTAATCAGGATTTTTCCACTTTTTTCTTTTTTTTTAAAGCATACCATGGGTGGTCCATTGCGTTCCTTCTACAAAACAGCATGAATTGCAAAATGGTATTGTAATTTGCAGTCCCATTAACTGGTCACTTTTCACAACCATTAAGTTTATGTATCGGCCACCAACGATTACAAAATTCAACAAGTTTTTCATGTCAGGGGGTCACCCCTCCCAAACCCCCAACCTTTTCCAGTTCCTTAGGATACAACTCAAGGGGGAAGCCTTTGGGATCCCTTCTCTTGGGAGCTATGAAGGTAGCCCCACTCCCATATTTACCATCTTAGGAAAAAAAAAACTTTTAAAACCTTTTACAAGCTTTCTATAACCTCTTACAATCTTTTACAGCTTTTTACAACCTTTCTTAAAAACCAAGCTGGTGAACATTTGAAAAACCTCTGAGCCTCACACTGCAAACTTTCTGTTAGTGGAACATACGGGCAGGAAGAATACCTTCAAATAAAGTACCTTAAGTACTGTTGTATTCTTTTTCCCAGAAAGGGCAGAGTGGTGTGCTCTCCAGACCAGGAAATGGGAAGATCTCCCCAAAACTACTTTGGTGTGCACTAGTGTGCTGACAATTCCTCTGCTCCACTGAGATGGCACTTCTTTGTCCCATCTGGAGTACCAGAAACTGACACCAAAAGCTGGGAAATAAACTCTTCAACCAGTTTGTCAGGGTAGAAAGTCAACCTTACTTTATTCAGTGTTAGGGTACACAGGGATAGCTCCACAGAATATGCCAGTTATCAAAACCTTTATTTAGACATTGGAGAAAAAAATAAAGGTGTTCATTGGCTTACAAGCCACGTAGTTCTCTTCATTAATTAGTATTCTATCACCTATTGTTATTTATTGATTGATTCTAATGCTAATTAATCCACATTTTTAGCCTTTTTATTATTTCTTTTTCCCAGATAGAGACAATCTCAGTAATTGTCTTTGTAAGTTTCTCCTTCATCTCCAGTTTCTGTAAATGTATTTGCGGTTTAAAAATTCTGTATTCTTTGTGTCCAGGTCTCAGCAACAAATTTCTCTCTCCATTCTAAGAGCACTGAAGCACATCAGTCCCTAAATTTGTAATTTGTTTTTCTAACACATGGGCATCACCCATAGCTTGCCTGTCATCCGTTATCCATTTCATGGATTAAATCTCCTTAAAGCTATTTCCCTCCCCACACCGCTGCACAGGCTTCTTGTAAAAGAAATATTAACTTGTTTGGTAACAGTGCCGCCCTTAGGTGCCCCTAAAACACCGAGTACTTGAGAAGAACTGGTTTTCCGAAACATCCCACTGGTCCCGCTGTTGTTGCTGCTCCTTTGTTCTCAAAGGAACAGTGATGTCCCTCCCTAAGCGGCCGCTCCCAATCACTGGCTGGAACAAAGCGATCGCAAACTCTGCTTTGCAGGTCTGGGGTGTTTTGTTGTTCTTTGCTGCTGCCTCTGATCACGCAGCAATAGTGATTGTGTTCCTTACCTCCTCATGACATCATTTGCGTGCCTTTCAGCAACTTTAGCTGAAGCTGGGCCATACAAAAAGTATGGTAAGAAAGAGCAGCTTTTTTTTTTTTTGTAAAAAAAAAAATAAGAAATTGTAGATGACAGAGCAGCAAGACATCAGCCCAGCATGGACAATACAGAGTGCTTTCCTAGAGGAAAGGAAAACATTTAGACAATTAGACATTGTTTACTGGGAGTGACTAACCCTGTGCCCTCATCCAAGACCAATGTGCCCATACTGGCTCTGAAGGTACTACAGATCCAGTGCCAAGAGAAACTGGTGACCAGTCACAAGGGATATGGGAGAGACACCAGGCAAGGACTGTGCCGTGGATGGCAGCGAGCAGATCAGAATCGCAAGTGCCTTCAGGTATGCCATCTGTGCTTTAATCACCATCCAGACCACAAAGCACAAATTTTCTGACAGAAGAGACTTTGATATGCAGAGTCCACACTAAAGATTTTTTTTTTTAAAGGCCTGTAGAGGCATAAATTACCCAAGGAGAGGTAATAATGAAAAAAATACCCAAGGGAGTCCAGAGTTATAAGTAGGAGGACTGTATAGTATGGCATAGGCTGCAAACCCTGCCCCCAGATTCTGTGCAAATATTTTTGTCTCCTGCTCCTATGCCTGCAGCATTGGCAACACTTGGGAAATCTCTTGTGGAATGTACTCACATGACCTACAGACACAGCAGTACAGTACGTGCTCAGAGCTGTTCTGACGCTCTAGGTTAAGAAAAAATATATTGTTTTGACAGTCTGTGAAGGACCACTTTGTTACCAGGATAGGAAAATTAGCCAACACCATTTCCAGTTCCTCCCTCTGGCAAACGAATCCAGAACATGGGGTTTGTCACATGCCCATGGGCTGACATTTTAACAACCCTAAGTCAGATGTTTAGGTGTTTGTCACTGCTTCTGCATGTATCATCTTCCTGCCTGTTTTGCCAGTGACGTTATTGTTATTATTGAAGCTGAAGGAGAGAGCTGGGAATTCAGTGCCTGACAAAGTGGGGAAGCAGGAGGAGCGAGTCCTGGGGCTGTGCATCCTGGGCTGCACCATCAGGGCAGGAGGGAGTTCAGTCAGGGGATTTGCTGAGAAGTCACCTAGCAGTCTGCTCACAGGGCCATGTCTTTGCATCAGAACAGGGAAAATACCTGGCACTTCTCTCTGATTTGTCATGAGAAATTAAAACCAGGTCCTATCTTAGCTGCCTTGGGAGCGGTTCCGGGGATAAAAACAGCAATTCACAGGATAAGAGGAGTCTGAGATCAGTCTGTTTAAATTGCCAGAATGTGATGGTGGCTTAGGTGAAACAGGCTAGAAAAATTCCTCTCTTTTGTCCTTGAGGAAGAGGCATCACTACAGACCTTCAGTACACCTCAGCAACTACAATGCTGCAGGCAGTTATGAAGCAAGGAGGCCAAACAAGGGCTTTATATAAAGGTTTAATGCCATGAAACCAGAATTTTCCATGGGTCTAAACCCTGGGATTCCTTCAATCCAAGCTATTTGCTATGGGATTGTGAAAAATAATACCTTCCTTCTGACTCACCCCTCTGAGCTCCTCTGACACTATGTGGCAACTATGGGAGAATGTTTACATGTCCTAGGACTGACAGAAAGCCTGGATGGTGCT
This sequence comes from Hylia prasina, assembly GCA_013397195.1. Classification (NCBI taxonomy): domain Eukaryota; kingdom Metazoa; phylum Chordata; class Aves; order Passeriformes; family Sylviidae; genus Hylia; species Hylia prasina. Next base: position 53,564 of record VYXD01006574.1, read on the forward strand.
TCCTGTGCAAACCTTATGCACAGGAACTAGGAAGGCTGGGACACGCTGGCTGGTGACATTCCCACTTTTGGGCTGCTTTATCCTTAGGAGATTTGGGCATGCACCTGCTGGAACTGACCATTAGCAGGAGGTCACACTAGCCCATACTAAATAAAAGTATTTAGTATAAAAAATGTACCAGTAATAAAAGCTTAGAAAGTAAAGGACCTGCCAGAGTTTTTTCCAGACACATTTTGGCCGTCCAAAAGTAGGTGTCATGACTGAAGTGAGAAAAGTCACACCTCAACACACCTTTTCCTACCTGTCTTCATCCTCAGTCAAGACACGGGGTTGAATTAGGAAATCTGTGTCTTTTTATCTCTGCCTTTGGTGTGACCATGGAGAATCACTTTATGCACCTGGCTGTTCCACTCATACTCTACTACTGCTAAAACATCTGAACAGATAAAAGATCAGCCTTGGCAAAATTCTTCTTCCTCTGGGTAAAGTATGCAAAGGAAAAATAATTTTAATAGAATCCAATTCATTGTCCCTAGGGTAGCAGCAATTGATTTTTGTCCTGATTTGAGCATGCTGAGCCATTCATTAATACCTGCTCTTCTGCTGATCAGTGAATAATTGTGACTCCATCTACTCCTAGGGGAAAAAAACCCAGACAACAACGTATCAGTTGAGTAAGTGGGCCGAAATTGGCTCGCTGTTTTGGCTTGTTTGCAGTTACCTTCAGCGTGTTTGCAACGCGCATCTGCTATGACACATCGCATGGCACGCTTTCTGCCACCGAGGTGCTGCAAACAAGGCAACAATCCAGATCCAGCAGCCCCGGGGACGGTCTGAGAACAAACAAGTTGTTGTTGTTGTTGTTGTTACATCTCGCAGCCACAAAGGGCACAGGTCACATTCATCTGGACAAGCGGGGTCGCCCGGGGAGCCCCGAGCTGTATCCGCACGGGGCGCTGGGCACGGAGGGCGGTGCCTCAGTGCGGCTGGTGCTGTTTGTAACCCCTGAGCCGGGCTGCGGAGGGCGGGCGGTGCTTTGCCGCCCTTAAACTACTACATATATACATGTGTGTGTGTNGCAGCAGCCGCGAGCGGAGGGAGAGGCCGGCGCCATGAAGTTCCAGTACAAGGAAGACCACCCGTTCGAGTACAGGAAAAAAGAAGGGGAGAAGATCCGGAAGAAATATCCCGACAGAGTCCCCGTGAGTGCGCGCTGCCAGGGCGGCCAAGGCTGCGGGCCGGGCTCGGCCGCCTTTGTTTTCCGTGCCGACCGTCGGCTGCTGCTCGCCTTATTTTGAAGGCGAAAGAAATGTGTTTAGTACAGATGATCGTGATCTCGCTGATCTGATTCAAATCCCCGGGTGCTTTTCTCCTTAGTGCAAAGCTGGGGCTATTTTTGATGCGGGAAGGGCTGCAGTGTGGGTGAGTGGGTGCGGGGTGGAATACACCTTTTCCCCTGGGATCCGCAGTAACTCCACAGTGGGAACGCTGCTGATCTTTTTCTGGCATGCGTGGGGGTGAGTGGAGAAGGAGCTCACCCTTGTTTCTGTGGAAATGGAGATCAGTGAGTGGGTTAACCGGGTTCTCTTCATACTAAACACGGTCCGCATCCGGGTCATCTCATACGTCCCTGTTATTTTTTTTTACTTCAGCTCGGCTTGTCTTTTCGATATAGCCTTGCTCTTTTCCTTTGCGTACAGAAGAGGATACAAATATATACAGAGCAAAAGAAATGATACTTCTCAATCCTTTTGCCCTCCTGTTTAATCATCCTGTGGAGAAATGTCATTTGGAATGCAAGGTCATCTGGCTAAATTTTGCTTCCTCATTCTTAGGCCCCTTTGGAGTGCCTGCGGGAAACTTCTGGCTTAATAATTTTAAATAGTTATATAAAAAAAGAAATGACAAATCTAATTAAGTGTAGAGTGGTTTTTTCCTTTTTTAATAAACATTTTGCAAGTGTTCTTTTTTTCCATCCCCACTGCAGAGGTCTGCCCTAGATTTACTGCACAAGTGTACTACATTCAAAAAAACTGGGACCCCCTGTAAAACTAATGACAAAGGGGGAACAGTTACACCCCATATTTTCCCTGCAGGCTAACAGCGTTTTTTATCTTGGGAGTGACCCTCAAATGGACTTGAAAAGGTGTTGGAAGTCCGTATTTGGCTGCCTTTGTTCTCTCTGTTTTTGGGAGGCCTGGCATAGTGTAGGTTGAGCATGCAGCAGGTCAGCTTGAAGTGTGTAGGGTTGGGTATTTATGATGAGGGCTCTGTAGGTCTGGCGTGAGACAAGGTGTAAACTGAGGATTAACGTGGCAGATGGCACAGCAGGCCATGACAAATGTGTCAGGAAGAGCCCTGTGGGGAGCCCAGGACGAGGCCCAGTCTGGCAGGAGATAAAGGAGGTCAAGACAGGGGGGCATCAGCAGGACTTTGTAAAGAAGACCAGGACCAGAATAACAAGGTGTGCTGGAGGTAAGGAAATGATGCACAGCAAGGCCCAGATGTGAAGTATGAACGATAGCCTCTTGTCAGAGCTGCATACAAAGAAATGAACGCAGCATTCTGTTCTTCACATCACTTCTGTGTCTGTCCTTCCCGACAGCAGGATCCTTGAGGATGTAATCCTTTTGGCTGCCTACGCTGCAGGGCCGTGATACGTCTCAGCATCTCGATGAGATTTTACTGCCCTGCATTATCCAGTCACCACTCAACAATGCAAATGTAGATAGTCTGTATTCTACCCTTAGGGTTTTCCTTGTGGGTTTTTTTGTGCATGTGAAGGGTTTAGTGCCTCAGAAGAGATAACCTGCATTATCCAGCAGACTGACTACAGTTGCCAGTCAGATTAGCAGAGCACCTCCATTCTTTCCCTGCGTCTTTGCAGGAGGAAGATGTCCCTTAAGATCTGTTGAATCACTGGTGATCTGATTTAAATCTTCCCTAAATCTTTCCTAGGGGTTTAGAAGCCCCAACACACACCTTCTTCTCATAGGCATGACTTCTTTTCCTGTATTATCTAATGACCCCCCTCCAGGTCTGGGTAGTCACAGCAAGCAGTTTGGCTTTTCAGTTTTTAAATGAGAGGCAAAAATGAAAGATTTCACCCCACTGCAATTTATTTTGCTAGATACTGCCCTGTTTGGCTGTGCTGGTAAAAAATGTGCCAAGTGCTGTTGCTGTTCAGCCTCCAGCTGTTCAGTGAGATTGTGGTACTGTCCTTCCCTCACAGCATTTACCAGCTGCATCTTGTCCAGAAATGCATGTCCTACCTCAAACTGCCCGGAGGAGCTTGAGTGCCTTCTACTAACTTAGGTACTTGAAAATCTTGAAGTAGCTGAGGCAACCAGGTTTCTGTTTTAAAATCTATTTTAAATTTTAAAACCTGGAAATTTCAGGGGGTTTGGCTGTGTTGGCCACATTCAAATGGAGCACAGGGAAAAGATGTCCTCGTTGGTACCTCTCTGGTGTGAGATATTTTGAAGACACTCACTTGGCTCTAGAAGGATTCAGGTTAGCATAGCACCATGTCCAGGCTACATACACCAAGCTTGTGATAACATTTTGTTCTGGCATGGTGTCTCACTGGTGGGGCAACGTCATTTTGCTTCCAAAGAAGGCTTAGTCCACAGCAGTTCAACCTTTTCTCTTACACAACAGCTGTATTTGCTGATTTGGGTTGCCAAAGAGCTATGAGAGCATGGAACCCTTAGAAATTAGTCCCACAGTGTCTCAGGTGAAGTATTTACAATTATGGGGTCTAGGGAAATTAAAAAGTTTAGGGAGCTCAGAAAATCCAGCTTTAGATTTAGTTTAGGTGGTCAGAATGCCTTCTGCAGAACAGCAAGTCACATAGATTGAAATGTGATGTATGTTTTACCAGTTCAAAAATGCATACCACAAAAAAAAGCCTGCAGGTTTTTTTCTGCACAAAGACAGTAGTTCCAAAGGTTTCAATGGAAAAGGAGATCAGATCACTTTGGAATACTTCCTGCTTCTGAGGTAAATGTTTTGCCTAACTCTGCTAACAAAAATTATCTTTTAGCAGAAGACCTCTTGGTCTGTTTGACCTCAGAGCTGCTGAGCTTTGTATTTTTCTGTGTTAGAGTATAAATAAATAAGTATTTCGTGTTAGAGGTCTCTGTGGGTCCAGTTGCCCAGATGGTAGGCTGGTTTTAATTATTGTATGTTTATGTTTATATATTAAGGAAATGTCCATCGCTATGTGAAGTATGGATAATAAACTTAAAGGATATGAATTTCAGAGTAGACGATAACTCCTGGAGAACTGGAGATTTTAAAAAAAAAACCAATGAGCTGTATTTTCTCTTTAATTCTCTGCTTCATTCTAGAGTACTTGGTATTGGTGAAAGTAGAAATTAGGGTGTGGGACTACTGGGAGTAGGGCTGGTTTTGTGCAAGGCAGTTTGGAACTGTAACCTGGAAACAGTTTAACTTACTTGTGTTCATGTATTAGCCTCCTGACAGCTTCTTCACACAAAATTAACCTGAATTGGGAACATCAAGGTGTCCTATTTTTTTTTTTTTCCAGCCATTATGGTTTATTTTTATGTCTGTTCTGGACTCTTTTTTTCAGTCACCATGCTTACTGCTGCAGCCCTGGGCTCCCAGCACAGCTATTGGGAGTGATTTTAAGTTGTCTTCTGTTCTTCTTATTTAAGTCATCTCACCTGTGTGTTCTTTGATGTGTATTTGTTAGAGATTAAATACCTAAAGGCTATCAAAGGGTAATATCCTTTTCCACTGATGCTTTTTGGGCCATTTTGGTTTATGATTCTCATCATCTATTTCTTGCTTTCTCTCTCTCCAGGTAATTGTGGAAAAAGCACCCAAAGCCAGAGTACCTGACTTAGACAAAAGAAAGTATCTCGTGCCTTCTGACCTCACAGGTAACAATATCCACCTCCTTTCTTCCTGATTTTCAGTGAGAGGGTCTCAAAAGTGCTTTTTACTCTGTGATCAGCACAAGGAAAATACCTGGACAGGCTCAACATCTCGTTCATCTGCTGTCCTTGTTATATTTGTACCTTATAGCCTGGATTACAGCATGCAGAATTCTCTGAGATCTTTCAAGGTATCTCACTGGCTTAGCTAGCATGTCACAGCTGAGTTCTAACCATGATGACAGTGACTAAATTGTGTTTTGTGAGCAGTGTCAGCTGCAGAGTTGCCAGAGGGTGTACTCTTGTTGCAGAAAGAGACAAGTTCTTGCAATAATCCCATCCTTTTCCACCCCTATGGCTGTAGTCATAGCTGCAAAGTTCTTGTTTTGAATGGTCATGGTGATCTTGACTGTGATTACATCTGTTTTTATTTAAGAACGTGAAGGAGTTAAAGGAACAGCATTTCTTTTTCTTGCAGTATTTAATGGACTGTGAAAAACTTTCTTGTGCAACGTAGTTCAAGTAAATAATAAGGATCTTTGTTCAGGAATGGTGTAACCATTTACACCACGGCTAAATTCTCTAAGTTGTCTTTGATCTGTAGGATTTAAAGGTTAAGCTAGTTAAACATCTTCCCACCAATCCCCTCAGTAGAGCATTTTGTACCATAGTAGGTGGAGTGTGGATTTAGAGAGGACATGGCATGAGGTGTGTACCTGAGAAACAGCCAGTTCTGAGTGGATTGGCTGCTCATGTGGTTACAGTCATGAAGTTACTGCTTTCTTTTATTGCTTTTTTCCCAGCATCGTTCATTTTCCCCTACTTTTTATATACAGCATGTGACTTCTACCACCAAAAGAAAACATCCGTGGTTAGGGTTAAAATACAGAAATAAACAGCAACAACAACAAAAAAACCCCTCCAACATTTCCTTCTGCATCTAAGGCATTCTTTGTTCCTCTTCAGTTGGTCAATTCTACTTCTTAATCCGAAAGCGGATCCACCTGAGGCCGGAAGATGCTTTGTTCTTCTTTGTCAATAACACCATCCCTCCCACCAGTGCTACCATGGGCCAACTGTATGAGGTAAGCCTGGCCCTTTTCTCTTGCCTTTTGTTGGCAAGAACAACGTCCAGAAGTGTCAGTGGTTTCAATTTGGTCACAGATGCCTGAACACAGGACCCTCTTCCCCTGAGCTGTATGCTGGCACCTGGCCAGGGGAGTTCCATCCCCCAGTTAGGAGCCTGGGGAGCCTTATCAATTCAACTAGTTGTTTGCTAGTTGAAAGGGTTGTGGAAATAGTTGCCCCAGCAGTGATATATTGGTCCTACTGCTTTAACAAAGTATTGAAATAAACCACTTCCTTTTCAGAGGAAGTCTTGGGGTTGGGGAGGGTGGAGAACATAGGTTTTGCTGTGTATAAGAGATTTTCTTTTAGCCAGTAAAAGTAAGTAAAAAGCCAGTAAAAGGGCCAGTATCACTGGGCATCATTCTGTCTATAAATATTTTCTTAAGGAACACTTATTCTTTGTCCAGAATTACCTTTTTGTCGCTGGCACTGTGTAAGTGAGGACTGTGTAGGATGCTGTGAGCACCGCTGCCCACTATTTCTACTCAGCAGTGTTATTTGATCAACCTTAAAGGCATATTGAATGCCCATATTTCTCAGTTCTGTAGCCATTATATCATGGGTGGTTTGCAGCCTGGATTGATTTCTCCTTGATTTCTCCTTCTGCTGAGTGTTTTAATAAAAGAGCTCTGGCGGGGTGCTGTGAGCCTGTCACTTTTTGACAATAACTGGACACTTCATCAGTCTGTGTACTGATGAAGATAATGAGAGATAACACAGGCAGGGTGCTTTCCAAATCTGAACACGTCTGGCTGTCCAGAGCTGAGGTCAGATCTCTGTTGCTGACACTCTGCAGAATTTTTGTGTCAGTGTAATCACTTAACATCTCAGCTCTACTGCCTGTATGTAAAACACAACTTAGAAATACAGCCACTTGTCAAAGTGTTCTGAAAAATTAAAAATACCATCTAGAGGTGATTTTTGACTTGTTAAATCTGTCCAAGTCTCTCTCGATCTTGAGACCATACCCTGCTGAGATACTAGTGAACAGTCAGAGCTGTTTCTGTTCCATGTTGGCAACACAGCCTGGCTGTGGCTCTTCAAGTAAATTCCCTGTGTACAGAAGTGTGCCCTGCCTGTATGTAGAAGCAGAGCTGTGGCCAGAGTTCTGTTTGGTCTTGGGAAGCAAAGCCTTCGATGTAAACGCAGAGGAGCAGTGAAAGAGAAGTTACTGCTCATGATACAAGGATCTCTGGGTTGGGCTTTCTCACATGCAGTGAGTTTCCAGCTCTGGCTCCTCATTTGTCCCTTTGTCCCCTGGCAGGATAACCACGAAGAGGACTATTTTCTCTATGTGGCCTACAGCGATGAGAGCGTCTATGGCAAGTGAGCAGCAGCCCCCCAGGCATGCAGGCTGGATGGACTGATGGAATGGATTGGCAGGGAGGGGGTTGCTGGAGAGGCAGGAGGAGGATGCATGAGAAGAGAAAAAGAGACCTGGAAGTGAACCACGTGCACAATGTCATCAGCTTCCACGCATTAATTATAACCATTATTTTTTAAATTGAGGGGAGTCAGGGTAGGGGGACAGGGTGAACTTGAAGATTAATGAGAGGTTCCGCACTGGGGGTTGGGGAAACTCCACTGTTCACAATTCTTCTCTTGCCACAGCTGGAAGTAGTTAATGCTGGAGGCTGCTAGACAAGCCAGTGTAGTGAAGCTCTAGGAGAGTGACTGGGCAGGATGGCCATTTTCATGTAACCCTTTCATTTGGTGAAAAAGGCATGCTATATGTTGTACACTGACCTTGTCCTGTCTTGTCCATGGCTCCCATTCAGTGAGCTGTGCAGCCCTTCACTCTGCCCACACAAGGCTGTCCTGTGCTGACAGTCCTCACTCAGCTGCTACGTGTGAATTGTTCCAAGGTTATTGTGTTTCCCATCATTTCCATCAGTATTAGAAGGGCTGGTAGCTCTGTCCATGAGTATTAGAAGGGCTTACTCTGAGGGCTGGGAACTCCTCAGCTGTGAGACATGAAGGTTGGGTAAAGGAAGGAAAAATCCTTCAATTTTTTTTTTTCCTCTTGTTGCTTTAATTGCAGCTGCTGGACAGAAAAATGACCCTTTTGTTCTTTTCAGTGTAGTCAACTGATAAACTCGTAAGCACAGGGCTAGAAAGGACCTCAGGAGCCCTCACCAGCTCTGAGACAGACTGAGTATCCCAAACATGTTCACCATGGCTGCTCATCACTTGTTCTAACTGAACTTCACTGCGGAAGATCCTGGAGGCTGCTGAGATTGTCTGTTCAGTTCCTAGCTAGCCTACAAGTGAGATTGCTTTTCCTGATACCTAACTGTAGTCACCCTTGCTGTGCATTAAGGCAACTAACTACTAGTGGTCTTGTTTTTGGTGAGCACAGAAAATTATCTATCAGTGTTGTCCTTGTACCAGTCTTCTGCAGATTTGAAGATGGCAGAATTCCTGTGGGTTTAGCCTTCCCTTCCATGTCTCATCCCTGTACAGCCCTTGCACCACGTGCACAAGTGTAGGAAATCAGTCACTGCCACATGTGTTTTGCTGGCCTTTTGTGATTGGGTAACGGTGCCTCTTTGTGCCACGAGAGGTTTTTTTAGACTTGAAGGAAAAGGGAATAGATTATCTGTAGATTTTTTTTCTTAAATTATTTTATTTTAAGCCAGTGTTGTTCTTGGAGGGGTGCCAGATGGGTGCTGTCCTGTGCAAGCCTTATGTTGTCATGCCAAAGCAGTTTCTTCCCAGTGGCACGAACAGCAGATTTTCCCATTACTGCCATAACTATGATGAAGGAATGGGTCTTGGAGAGTGAGCTGACTTTCAGGAAAATTCTGGGGTCTTATCTAAAAATCAGAGAACTAGGCCTGAATTACTGTAAACATTCCTACATTTAAGAGAGGGACCAAGAGGGAAGAAAAGAGAAGGATGAAGAATACAGGCAAATTCCAAATTAAGTTGAAGGTGTTTGCTCAGTTTACTTATCTGTAAAGTTAGATCAGCATTCCCTGTATTCCTCAGGAATGGGAAATCAAGATGAGTGCTCCTCTGAGTGTGGGGAACAGGAAATCAGGTTTCAATCTTCTCTGACTGTTGTTATATGGAGGTGCATGAGGCAGGAGAGCTCATGGGAATGTCAAGTGGGAGTTACTGGCAAAACTCTGTGAAGGTCAGGGAAGGCAGCGTGGTGGGGCAGGAGGGTTACTGCCTGTGTGGGGTGGGAAGTACCAGAAGAATGGGAGAGAAGGGAGGAACCACAAAGGATGCAGATGGAGTAGGTAGAACAGGCAGACAGAAAATGAGGGAGCAAAGGATGAAGTGAGTGGCATAATATCCCCAGTATTACATCCTGAACTTCAGGTTTGCTGTTCCATCCTGTGTTCATGTGGAATAAATGTGTTAAGACGAGTTGTACCTACTGCCAACTTAGATAACTTCAGTTTCTGCCTGCACTGCTCAGTCCTCTCTTTTAGACTCACTCTCCTTGAACTACCAGGCTCTCGTCACATTCTTTTGGTGCAATTCTGCATCAATCTCTTGTTTTAGGAAGCTCTGAATATTCTGAAGCAGAGAACAGACCCAGGAGGCTTTCTAGGATAAAAGAGAAGACACAGGCAGATGGTGTGCATCTCTCTGCTGCTGTCCCACTTGTTCATGCCAAGCACGTGGTTAAGCACACTCAGGGGAGAAAGAGTTGGCATCTGGGGTGCTTGGCTTTGTGTTCAGTCCTCCCCTCCCACTGCTGGGTTTATAAATGACACGTGGGACTAATCACAACTGTTTGTTACGTGTAGAGTTTACGATTTAATTTAGTTCTTTTACAGTTCTTTTAACTGAGTTGTGGCATTTCTGTTTTTGTGCTAGTATTGTACAAGGTAATGATGGTAATTTTTTTGTGTTGGTTAGCTGCAGGTTCTTGTAAAATAAAGTTCAGACTAGAGCTTAATCAACTTATCAATAAAGATGCATTTGAAAATCACAGATTGGTCCAAAATGGGGGACTAGCATTTCTTCCCGATGTGGGCTTGTAAATAAAGGGACAACTTTGCCAAAACTTTTGCTGCTACTTTTTCCCACAACCCCAGGTTTACTCTGTCCTGTCTACCAAGACAGGTCCCATCTCTCCTATTTTTGGTGGTATTGTCACATACACACATAGCTGTGTCTTGCTGTGCCACCAATGGGAACTTTAATTAGACATGGATGATGGGAGAAAGTCTTAAGATGCATAATGAATACACTGATGCATTTTCTGCCCTTTTAAGGCCCTGAAGAGTCATGGGGCCTCATTGGCATCACCAGCCCTGCCTGTCCCTACCAGGCACCTTGGGCCACCTGTCCTGATGCCCGTGGTCCAGGACTGTTTGTGTCTGTCGTGGTGCTGTCCCTGTCAGCCCCTCAAGACTGTGGCCACCTGTGCTGGTGCTGCTGCAGCAGGGCTGGCCTGCAGCTGCCCTCAGCCCAGCACAGCCATGAGCCTGCCGAGGCCGTGCCCTCAGCCCAGCACAGCCATGAGCCCGCCAAGGCCGTGCCCTCAGCCCAGCACGGCCATGAGCCCGCCAAGGCCGTGCCCTCAGCCCAGCACAGCCATGAGCCTGCCAAGGCTGTGCCCTCAGCCCAGCACAGCCATGAGCCTGCCGAGGCTGTGCCCTCAGCCCAGCACGGCCATGAGCCTTCTGAGGCCCTGCCCTCAGCCCAGCACAGCCATGAGCCCTCCGAGGCCCTGCCCTCAGCCCAGCATGGCCATGAGCCTGCCAAGGTTGTGCCCTCAGCCCAGCACAGCCATGAGCCTGCCAAGGTTGTGCCCTCAGCCCAGCACAGCCATGAGCCCTCCGAGGCTGTGCTCTCAGCCCAGCACAGCCATGAGCCCGCTGAGGTCCTGCTCTCAGCCCTGGCCTGCTGGAGGGATTCCTGCCTTGTCACCTATGGATGGGGCTTGTCAGCACCTCTGGCTGTGCCCCACTGCCTCTGGTGGGTGCAGTAGGACAGGTCCCATGTGCTGTCCCTCACGGAGCCACTTGTTCCTTCCTGTGTCACCAAGCCCAGGCTGAGGTGGAACTCGCCATGGAAAGAAGTGGGAGAGGCCCAGGGAATCCGCCATGCCACAAGGCCCTCTAAAGGTAGGAGAGCAAAGGAAATCTGGGATTCTTTGAAAAGGAAGCCTGCAGTAGTGAGAAATGAGGCTGCTTTTTCTTGTGGATATTTGTGTGTTGAGGGGGAAGGAGTCCTGCTGGGAGCTGGCAAAACCAGCAGGTGCCATTTGTTCAGCACCGTGACTCCAAGCCAGGCTCTGGCAGTGTGTGAAGAGGAAAGGGATGCAGTGACAGACGTGCCCCTTCCTGCCCCTCCCTCCCTCCTTCCATGTCGCCTGTGGTTTGTGTGGGTCCCTCTGGCTGAGGGGGCAGGAGTGGGCCATGGCAGTGCTCCAGAGGGACCATTGGCTCCAGGCCTGAGCACTGAGCAACTCATTTGGAGTGATAAAGTCAAGAATTACAACAGTGAAATTCACAGGAATAAAATTTGCTATGCTTAATAGGACCTTCTCTTCCCACTGCATACAGAGGGGAACCACTGTGAGAGCTTCTGTTGCTGCTGCTGAGGGAGAGGCAGTAATTAATCCTGCATTGGAGCCTGCCCATAGCTGCAATTTCTGTGCTCGTATCCACCACTGTGGCTGAAACAAGCTGTCCCTGTATGATAGAAGGCTGCTGTGACTACAGCCAGATGGGCATAGATGCAGCTAAAAACATACACTGTTAGCTGAAATAATTTGAATTTCAGTTTCAAATACAGTGAAAATTTTTCTGTGTGGGTTGTGGTATTGTCTGCTGTCTCAAATAGGAAAGTGGTATAAAGTATATCTGTCATCTCCCACTCCCCCTCTCACCCCTTTCCTTGGAAAATGGTGCCACAGGGATGTTTGTACCTGCCATGCTGCTTTGCATGTTTGTATCAGTGCCATTGCTGAGAGGCACTAACACAAAATGTGCAGGCCAGTACATTGCTGAATGTAATTTACCTGGTCCAAATGTGGAATGTCAGCTTGTGCTCTAAGGCTGTTTTATTTATAACCTTTGTTCTGTGGGTTATAGAAATGATATTAAAGCAAGGCCTGGAGAAAATGATGAGCTCAGCTGGTTTAAAGAGGTTAAATAATTAATACTCTGCCTTGGTCACTATTACTGCACCTGGGATCCTTTCACCATTCATTCCAGTCCTTTCCTTTGAAGAAAATATTTTCCTGGAGCAGAGGCTACCCAAGTTAAGAGATCACTTATCTTGGGGCCTTACAACATCACTGTGAAGGACATATATGGACTAATATAAAAAGTCCCAAATCATGCCAAACACCGATGTTTTCACTTCCATAAAAGAGTCATGTCTGAGATTAAAGAAACACTGATTAAAAGAGAAATAAGACTACCAGAGGGAGAAAGTCCAGTTCATTGTTGTCACTCAGTCTCAGATGAATGCTTCCCCAGGGTGAGGCACAGAGAGTGACTGGAGAGCTTATTACTGCTTGCCCCTTGCAGGACTGACCCGAGCAGAGCACAGCTGACCACGAACAACAGCTGCCCCAGCACGTGTTGCCAATCTTTAGGAGCTGTTTGTGTTCCTGGAAGCTTGCAGGCATCCCAAAGCACAGCTCAGGCCTGGATATAGATGTGCAACAGGAGTTAGTTAATACTCTATTGAAAAAGCTGGATCTTGCAGCGCCTTTCTGTAAAGGAAGGGTCTGATTCTCCCTGATTTTGCACTCTGGCCAATCTCATCTGCATGTTGTATTGTTCTTCAAGAATTAAAAGATTGTTTATAAATGCTAAAAATAGTAATACATTGAAAGCAGGAGGAGAACATAAAGGTCCTAACTTTCAAGTGAGGACATTGCTAGAACTGCATTAAGGTTGAATGTATTGAATTACTAGCTGAAGGAAAAACTGATCTGATTCATTTCCTGACCACTCTTTATTCCCCCCATACCCAGGAGGAATCTTTGTCAGAGCTCAGGACCCTGTTTTGGCTTTTTGCCACAACCCTCTCTTTATCCCTTGAGCTGCCTCCTGCAGTGTCCACACTCCTTTCAGAAATCCAGAGAGCTTTCAGGAGGCAGCAGTGCTTGAGCCAGTGGATATAACCTTCTCAGGCTGATAAAACCTTGGGTTTGCTAGCTTCCTACTTGACCCCTTTACAATTTTCCATGTAGCAGCAGACCTTTAAGGTCAGCGAATGTAAATCCCTACATTAATAAATCCCTGCTGTTTGCAGAGGATATAACTCTCTGCTGTTTACTAGGGCAAAAGCATTCCCATTCAGTGTTCCCAGCACATGAGGCAAGTGTCACAGCTGCCACCAAATCTGCACTGTTCCCTTCCTGCTGAAAATCTGGCTTTGCTCTCCCAGACAGGATCCCTTCTGCTAGTGCTCAGCATTATGGATGCCCTTCCCAAGGGACTGATGGAGCACAGGGGCTGACGAGAGGGGGGCAACTGCCTGCAGAACTTGAGAGTGTTTCCTAATGTGTCAGGGAGATCAGGAGCTCATGGTGTAGTTCTCCTCCTTGGAGTAAACCCTTTCTTTGCCTTTTCTTTGCCTCTTGTGTCCTGTGGTGTCCTGCTGTTCCTCCAGTTGCACCTGCCCTTTTCCCAGCAAGATTAGCAGGAACAGAAAGCTTTCCTTACCCTTTGGTGTCCAGCCACCTTCTCTCTCAGAGACGACAGAAGGCTGAGGTGCTCTCTCGTGCAGCAGCCATCCCCTGTCTCCATCACCTGGGCTTCAAAGGCATTTTGCACTCAGTGAGCAGGGCTGAAAATGCCTCACATCCCACATCATTCCCACAGTGAATACACACCTGTCAACACACCACCCTGGCCACACACCCAGAAGTGTGGCTACTTGCTGTGCCTCATTTTCTGTACATCACACCATGCTCATCCCAAACACACCTGGAACACAACCACGTCCCCCTTTTCTGCCCCACCTCCCACCACAGAGTGGAAACGAATAGTGAAAGACAGGGTGGAAAAATGCATGGAGTAATACACAGTCATGGGCTTCAGGTGATTACAGAAAACTTGCAAGGGTAAAAGGAGGGAAAAAAGAACCTGTAGCCCTCAGAGAAGTCTACAGCCACTAAAGTGCCTTCATCTGTGGAGTGCAAAGGATGCCAAGAAAGCAGTGTCATAGGAAACCCTGAAAGAAGGAAATCCACTACACAGAGCCATATTTCAGAGGTGAAATATGAAATCCCCCTCTTTCTCTACACTTTGCAACTGAAGGTGAAAATTAGTCTGAAAAAGCAGGACCCTTCTGGCTAGGGCTGGATTTTGTTGTGATGACAAGAGGGAGGCAAAGCTGGTGTGTTTTCAGTTTGTGGGGTGCAGATGGAGGTAGTAGCAGGGTGGACCAAGGTGTGGGAGGGGAGTGAGGACAGATGAGTGAGGAGGCTGCAGGATGTGGATGAACCTGGCAGAACTGCGTGGGAGGCCCAGCACTGAAGTAAAATATTGATTTCCAAGGCAGGAGTGAAAAGGACTTAAACTAATGCCGAAGGTATTACAGAAAAAGCTCCTCCAGCTTAGGTGGGTGGTTGCTCCAACAGGCATTCAGGCTGCAGGTACAGGACATCCTAAATGTTTTTGCCTGGTATCACATAGAAAACTCATGGCAGGGCAAGGGAGGGAACACAGAGATGATCCTCCTTTTTCTTTAGGGATGTTCTAAGCCCAAGAGCAAAATGAGCATTTAATTGAAGGAGTGGTACTATAATGCAGATATGCTGGCAATCAAATAAAGTATTTAGGAAAGAAAAAGTAGAAAACAATGGGTAAAACAAGCTTTTTAGAATGAGAGCCAAGAAAAGGCAGGAGAAAAGCTGCAATTCACTATGTAAAAATGTATATAATAATGATGGAGAAGGTGGTAATACAGATTAGAATCTGAAATAAGTATTGCTCCACTTCCCAGTGGTTGTTCAGATGTAATACTGGAGTATTTTAGATCTCACTCAGTGCATTTTTTCCAAGGAGCATGCAGCAGAAAATGAGCAGTGACAGGTCTGATCATATTTCATTAGTTTGCATGTTATTATTTCACACTGTTTTATATGCCAGGCTTAGTTCTTTCAGAAATGATCTATTTGCACTCTCAGTGCCCCCATGGGGTGGCTCTTATTGTCTCCAGCCTGCTGCTGGGGAAATGGAGGTGCAGACATGTGGCTTGCCTCAAGGCCAGACAATGAAACAGAGTTAAAAAAAACCACCAAAAGCTTGTCTCCCTGATCTCTAGAACTTCTAATAACAAGCTTCTGCTCTTTACACAGCACAGTTTGAAATGTGGATTCTGTACATTCATAGCTCTTTCATTAATGAAAGCACCCCCTCATTAGCTCTAGGAACACAGCATTGTAACATTTTGGTGTTCTGCCATTTGTGGACTGGAAAAGCTCTGATTTCTTTGCCAGAACCAGCAACAATAAGGTAGTTCCTCCTCTTGACATACTGCCAAGGAAACACTGCTGAATTGTCTTTGAGCAACAGCTCTCTGCAAAGCTCATTGATACATTTATCTATGCCTTCTTTCTCTGGAACAAAATAGTAATCACAGTACAGGCCTGGGGAAAAAAGGGCTCATTTTCTTCTTGTCATTTGAATTTTGTTGAATTTTTGGCAACTTTAAAGGATTTAGTATCGGGTCTCCTATTTTACTATGAACGTGTTTCATAAACTCTGCAAATTTTGACTGTTCCAGAAGGCAGAATGAAGTGGGTATTTGGGCCAATTTCTAAGCTCTTGAAGAATCACAAAGCTGCTAAGGCAGGTTCATATTTCAGCATCTTCTTTCATTGTAATATTCTCATATTTTTCCAGAAAGAAGAAAACATGCACAAGTAGGGCATCCCATGTAGAAGGAACTGTAATTTAACATGGTGCACTCACACTTCTCATGACTCAGGTGTTGTAGGCCAGTTGCTCCCACAATTTGGACATTTTCTCTGCTTTCTGCAGTTGGTGTTGGGTTGTCCAAACTACAAAATCACAAACATTTCCTCTGTAAAGAATTCTTGGTCAGAGCCTGCTCCCCAGGGAGGATCTGAATATGTCACCTGGTCTAGCAGCATATGCTTGAACAAGATAATAAAGAAACCATTCCAAAAAGGAAAGTAAGCTGTGCTGAGCAATTCAGAGTGAGATAGCAAGAAGAAAACACCACTCAGTGACTTAAAATCTGAGCTTTGCTTGCTAAGGGAGATGATTTAGTGGGCAGGTGGCAATTTCTAGCTGTCAAACACAAACACACACACACAAATAACCCCACTGAAAACTCCATTTGAGTCTGTGAGTGGTACCAGGGACAACAAGTCTGTATTGAACAGGGTTTCTATAGCAAGGCTGCCATGTGCAGGAGCTGCCTCACAGCTACTTCCAGCTAACTTTGATATGGATGTGAGCAGCCCGGGATGCTCCAGAAACCTCAGCCTGTCAAAGCCAGTCAGAAGCTCCTTGGCAGAGAATGTGACACCCCTGCTCAAGCAGATTTAAGAAAGAGCAACACTCAGAGCAGGGATGTGGTTTGGTTAAAACCCATATCAGAGCAGATGAGAATGAGCCAAATGCATGGGTTGGCAAAGAGAAACCACTGAATTCCAACCTCAGCCTCCTGCACTGCCCACCACATCCTGGAAGAGACTGGGAGAGATTGAGTGTAAAGCATGGCAAAAACAAGGTAAGGTGGGACCTGGAAAGGTGGGAGTGGTGTTGGACACCAGAGGAAAAGAAAGGTGTTTACCTAAATATTTTTTAAATTGTTTAGTTGTTGTTTTTTTTTTTCTCGAAGGCTGAGTAATCCAAAATTTGCTCTAGTTGGTGATAAATTAAATTAAATTCTCCAAGTCAAGACTGCTTTGGCCATTACAAGTGCCCTTACTCCACCTGGTAAAACTGTCCAAGAGCAACCTGGTGGCACAGCTTGTACATGTACCAGTTCCAACTCAAGTTTAGCCTTCTGTGTGATGGGGTTCCTGCCCTCAGCAACAATTGTTTTTTTGCCTAATGGAGGTGGCCAGAAAGTCACCAATTTCCTCATTTTCAGGTCAGGCAAGGCTGCTTTAGATTTCTCCACATGTTAATTAATGGTCATTTCTGGTGTCACTGATACATTACAGTGATGTAAGGTTGTTATGAGTTCCTGTGTTTCTTTCTGATCTGTACCTGAATTATTTGGAGCAGCAAGGATGTAGTTCAGAGGCTTGGCTGAACTTTCCCCCAACAGCTGTTTGTGCTTTCCTTGTTTTCCTGAGGACTTACCAGGTTCAGGTCTCATTTTGTCTGAGTGATAGTGCTGGGCAAGTTGCATCACACGACAAGCCTAACTTCCATTTCCAAAGGATCTCAAAGCAATCTGCAGAGATTGATACTAAAATGATCATCCTGCTTATAGAAAGGCAGCTCTTCTTTGAGCTGCAGAAAACAATCACAGATCAGCTACCTACAGGGTAGAAAAAGCATTAAAACATCAGGGCTCTGAGCCAGGAGAGGGGGGATACTGTCTGCTGGAACTGTCTCAATGCTTGCAGAAATACTGAAGATAACTTGCTCATCAGCATAGTTTGAAAATTATATTATTTCCAAATGGCATGGTTTTGATTGGAAAAATGACAGATGTAAGCCATGCCTAATGTGGGAGTTTTGAAAGCAGTAAAAATGAAAGACTAACTTACATAAGGATTGCCAATGGAAAAATTATGCAGGGTGGCTACAATTTGGGGATAGTGTGTTTTCTGTGCAGTTTTGTACTGCCTCCTAAAAAGTGCTGAAAATGAGTTGAACTAGCCTAACCTAGTGTGAGACAGAAAACCCACAGTTATTCTCTTTTCCACTTTCAACAACTCCCCTAAGCTTTTTTCTATTAAGAAGTCATGTCTTAGTGAAAGGACTCAAATAACCACTGCTTACATAAGATATTCATTTGTCTGCCTGGTGGGGTGTAGGAGCTGTGAATCTCCAAAGTGTGGACAGAGATTAAAAAGTCATCAGATGGGACAGATTCAAGGATGTTCATGCAAGACCCAAGACCACAGCATTAAAGAGGATTCACTGCCATGAAATTTAGACAAAAATTTAATCCTGTCAATACTGTGAAAGTATTTACAGTGTAAGGGAGAATAACCATATCCTTCCAGCTGGATAACAATGACAAAGTAACTAATACACTTCTCTGGAGCAAGAAATGCTGAGAGCCTTTAAAGGTTAGGAAAGAGCATCAAAGGAGCTTTAAGAACTTACACGAGAAGAAAAATATTAGCTCCTTGTTTCTGCTTTCACTGGCATCACAGAAAAGCTTCAGTTTGGCTTTTATCAGAGCATGCTCTGCATCTAAAATCTGAGACAAGATTCTTCTCCAGGCCACATTCTTGGCACTGAGATTGGTAGGGTTGCACAGTAGCATCTTGCCTAGTCTGTAAACACCAGCTTAAAATATCTCTCCTTCTCTGGCTTAAAAACAAGTAATTTGATAAAATCGGGTTTCCTTTAAGCAAATTTTTTTTTCTTGGAGAATCTAACACTAATCAAATGCATTTCATCAAAATACTTGAGAATTTGAAAGAAAGAACAAACAACAAACAGGACAGCAAAATTAATTAGCAGGTCTGACTCACCTCCATGCTTTATTTGATGTCAACAGACAAGACTCCAGTCCAGAAGCAATGAAAGAAAAAATTAAAAAGAACTTAAATTTATTGAAAATATCAAAATACATGTCTGCAGAAACATTACATTTAATTGGAAGTTTATTTCAAACAGATTACTTGCTGCTAGATAATTACTGTTGAAAAGCATATTTTAAAGGTTCAGAGTGCTAAGAACTGCCAGATCTGGCAGCATCTGCTCCTGTAGGAAGTTGATAAGGCAGGGTTTTTTTACACACGTTGTATTTTCTTCTGCTTTCCAAACTAGCTGCATAAAATAGTACCTATTCTTAGAAGTTCTCAGCTGAAAATCAGCTGAACGTTCCACCCCAAACCATAATAATGGAATTAATGGATATTTCACCCCTCTAGTACCTAATATGCTGGCAATACTAAAGAAGTCAGATCACAGTGAAAAATTCCCTTCTTCCTCTGTGATTAATATTGCTAAACAAAATAGACTAGATACAAATTCTTTAAAAAGTGCTGATTATCTAAACTTTTTTTTCCCTCTGGTTTATTTTTCCTGACACTGTGAACACAGCAGAACTGCTCTCAAATTGTATAAAATACCATAAGAAGAAGCTTAGTCATTTAACACCCTGAAGGCAGCATAGAACAGAAAGCTAACAGGGTTTTCACCAAGACAAAAAGCAAGGCAGATATATTTAATATTCTCCCTCTGTTTTTCTGATGAGCAGCTCAGCAGTGTGCAGTGCCTTTAAAAGAAAGCTGTGCTATAATATTTATTTTTTTCTTAAAATGTGTACACACTGCTTTCATTCCATAGCCCAAATAATTCCCCACCTCTCCAGTGCTGTCAGTATAGTTTATAAATCTAATAGTTGATGATGGAAAAATCACAAACTTGCAGAAGGAACACAATCCTATTTCTTTCATGCCTCAGACTCCATAGGGGGAATGGGACAAAAATTCCATGTGCAGAGAAAAAACTTGTATATATTCATGAGGAGCTGTCATACATGTTAAACAGGAGATTGCTCCTCAGAGGCTGAAACAACACCTCAGGTGAGAGGAATTTAAAAGCCAAGGATCCTGCCTGGTTTGCTTTACATTCTGCTAGGAAGAAATACAGAAAACAACAGAATTTACTAAAGGATTTGGAGCACCTCTCCTGTTTTTCTCACATGCTGTGTTGGGTTTTGTAATTCAAAGTGAACAGCTCTTATAGAAAACTAATGAACACAAACCAGTAACTTTTCAAATTGCTTCTGAATGGGTAACAATTTTAAAATAACTTAGGTGTGATGGGAATTAAACATTCTCTAAGATACCTATGAAGAATGCAGGAAAACAATAAGCTACTATTGCATAACTTTAATTAACCTTACCTTTTTTTAATACCAAAGGGGTGCTAAAGATGAGATTTTCGGAAATATTCTTTAGGAAACAACTGTTTTGTCATCTCAAGCCTCCTGGGTGTTACACTAGCATCTCAATTTTATTGGTAAAAACCAGCTTTATTTCTAGAACAAACGTACTTCTTCCAGCTACTTCTAATAACTCGTTTTGTGAGTGCTTAGGCCAATGAACCTAACAACATAATCATCATATTTTAAGAAATCCTGTCATAAAATACCACCAGATTGTCCCTAAAAAGTCATCAGCTGTCCTGTCATGTACTCAAGGTGTTGTTGCACAGCACAGGACATTGTGTGATTGTGGCCTACTTGTCACAAAAACTGGAATTATATTTCTGTGTCTGCTGGATCCCATGGGGAGATGTGCTGGCTGAGGGGTCTGGCAGGACTTCTTTGGGGAGAGCTGTTCTGGGGGAAGCTGAGCAGGGGGCACACACCACTCAAGGGTGGTGCAGGGCACTTGAACCATGGCCACAGTGGGCCTTAGGACAAAGGGACTGGAAGATGAAGGGCTGCACTCAATTGGCCACAGGAAAAAAAGTAAATTTGTCAGTCCTTAATCCCTTGGAGTAGGAAACTGTTCAGTAGCCATGACTGTACTTCTGCTGCAGTGTTATTGCAAAGTATTTCACCCCCTGCTCTCCTGACTGTTCCTGCCACCAGCTCCCTTTAGCCTTTTTATAAATCAACAAATGCACTAAGCAATAATACTGGGGAGGAAAGCAGAAAAAAATGACTACTGAAGAAATTGTTAGAAGCGATTCACGTTTATTTTCAGCTCAGCAGGGTAGCAGGTTCACTCCTTCGCAGCTATTTACACAGCAATGTAACACCAGAAGCCATGCTCCAGCTTTCTCCAGGTACAAACATAACCCACAGAAGAATTTGTGTTAGAAAGGTACTGTGGACATCTTCTGATCACTTGCAAAAACAGGCCAACTCCAAACTTCAGGCTAGCTTTCAGCTTTGGTGCAGGTCACCAGTGTCACAAAAGAGGGAAATAAACTCAGATCTTGCATGAGCTCACAGATTACAAGCTCACCTCTCCCTAGGAATTCAAAACAGCAGTGACAGTGCTCAAGTACCTCTGAAAATGACTGAGAGACTCAGAGAAATTTCTCCCCTCCCTGTCTCTACCACTTTGAAGACTGTCTGTCACTCTGTGAGGGCTGTGAATGTGAACATCACCAGAGTGATCCTGAATGGAGCCAGGAGCAGCACTCAGACCTCCTGTGGCAGCTGCATTCATTCCCCGCATGTGGCAGGTGGCACAGGAGCAAGGAGCACAGCTCCTCTCAGAGAAACTTCACAGGACTCAGCCCTTAGTACAGCTCTCCAAAGAATACTTCTTCAGACAAGGTCCACAGAGGTCACTGAGCAGATTTCTCACAGATCCATGGGGCAGGGACTTGACAGCTGGAAGCATGGATGGCACCACTCAGCAGAACAGCGCAGTTCTGTACGGGGCTGTTGGACTTGACCCTATGGGAGACAGAGCACACAAGCAGGGTGATACTGGAGTGGAACCCCACTTAGGCAGGGGGAAGAACATCTCACAGCTTTGGAGGGAAGAGATCTGCTGCAGGTAGACTTCATGAGCTGATGTCAGGAAGGATCCATCCCAGGACACAGGAGGTCTGGAGGTGGGACTTGTGATACCTGGAGCTCAATGTGAGACTTGCAATTTGCCAGTCTCAGTCTGGGCTCTCCATTTCCCATCACTGAAGAGTAAAATGTTCTGTTCCACAAGGGATTTTTTGATGTTCTACTAAAAGCATTTGGGACCAAAAGTCTAAAGTACCCCAGTTAAAGTATCCAGTTAAAATCATCTGTATGGGTATGTGAAAGGTGGAAGCCTCTGCTTCATCAAGGTTATCCAATCAAGAACTTGTTCAGTGCAAAAGAGCATAATGAGGACAAAATGATGAAACAGAAATACACAGACACAAACATTCAAGAAATAACAGACGGAACTGCAAATACCAAAAGCCTTCAGTTACTAATTGATGGGCCATCAAAAACTCCAGGCACAGCTTTGGACAGGGACACCCTGAGCTTTGTAACAGATAAGAAAGGTGGGGTGAAAGTGGAGCAGGAGGATTTGAGTACATTCAAGGTGGGCCTGTGTGCCTGTGCAAAATTTGTTGAGGAACTTCTGGGCGATGAGGAGGTAAGAGAAGGGATGAAGTAAAGCAAGGGATGGGTCTGAGCCTCTGGGAGCAGCTGATGATTGCAGGCACAATCACTGTGTCACAGTCCTTTGCTTGCATGTGTGCCTGTATCCACGTTTGTATCTCTGAGACACAAAACTGGTGGGACCTACAGACAGGGATGTAGCAGCTGTGTCCATTAGCCTGGGATAGAGACTCCCAGGTCTATGTGCACCACGCTGGGCTCTGGCAGCTTGGCAGCTGGGCAGGTGGATGCCCTGTTCTGCTAGAGCCCATGGCCACCCTGAACATCCCTTAGCAGCCTTGCTCATTTCTGGTTGACTTTTGTGGAATACCATGAGACTTTTCATGTCAGAGGGGGGAAAGATCTCAAGCCTTTCATCTAAAAGTACAAAGGAAACACCATACTCACTTTTTGTCACTCAGTTTTGAGCCGTCTTCCCAGGTCCACTCCCCATCACTGTCCCTCTGCAAACCAATCCAGTGGAATGTGGTGTGTACCTGGAAAAAGTCCTAGGAGGGGTGGAAAGGCAAAGAGATCAGTAGTCTCAGAGAAACCCAGTCAAGTCCTGGGTTCTGAAAGGTAAAGAAAGAAGAACTGTGTGAGAGAGGAAATTTTGGGGCCATTTGTGAACGTGAACACCTACTCCCTTCCTTCCTACAGGGATCTGCTTCGTGAGACTCAGCATTTCAGAGTGCCAGGCAGCTTTCCCAGCTGTGGGTGCTGAGGGCTGAACTCATGACAAACAAAACCCAGCTGAGTCAGGCAGAAAGAAGCAAGTCCTTCTTGCAATGTGTCTAAGGGAAAGCCTTGTCTTTGCCAATGCAGGAGGTGGTGGGTGGGGCCCAGGAACCTTCTACACTCTCCTCCCTGAGGGAAGGAACTGCCATAACAGTGGGACTTGCTCCCACTTCATCCTGCCCTTGCCCCTGCAAAGGTACCCACCATTTCACCGGTATTGTTGATCACCAGGAGATGAGCTCCCTGTGCCCAGCAGGATTCCTGGCTGGAATTCCAGTCTTTCTTCTCCTTGGAGAAGGAGTAACACCTGCCTCTGTAGGTCACCCAGTGCTCAGGGCAGCATGGACATGGACAGCCTGAAAAAGAATCATACATGTCTCTTCCCATTCATAGTCATGCCTAATTCCTTACAAACACTTCACAAATGCATTCTTTCAGAAAATTATTCTCCCCAGGTACAGTAATGCCATCTCTGGAGCTCTTCTGAGACTCAGAATCAGAGTCTCTGAAGAAATCTGTGAAGGCCTCCATTTTCCAGATGGAAATAGGTGTGAGAGCAAGTCTTTTTTTAAAGAGAAGAGGTCCCCATTCTTCTTGGGCCAATAAGCAGATTTCAAGAGCTCTGCTGTGCTCCCTGACAAAGTTCTAAATTCAAATGAAGTATTTTCAGTGAAGCAGATTTATTTACCCTTGGTAAGGAAATACCCTGTTATTCCCAGCAATGCCAAGAATAGGATCCCTAGAATCACTGCAATAATCCAGCAGGTAGTAGATAAAACAGGAGAACCTAACAAGAAGAAAAAGAACAAAAGAACATAAATGTGAGAAAGGTGAGGTTAATGGGACCAGCTCTAAAAATACAATTCATGCCAAATTACAGTGTCAGTTTACCTCAAGCCTGCAGTCATGTCAGAGTCCAACAGTGTCTGACAGGGTTCTTTTCAATATTCCACACGTTGATAATTTAACATTTAATAACAAATTTGCTTATTTGAAGACATGTGATGTTTCATGAGATTCTGATTTAGCAGAATCAACCACAGCTATGTGTTGGAAGCACAATACAAGTGCAAACTAACAGAATGCAGCAATTTCAATACAGACATGAAACACAATACAAATGTGATTCTCACTGGCAGAATTTGTGATGTGCTCAACATTGCAATGCTGGCTGGCACCAGGAAGAAATAGGTATCAGGCCATATATATGCTGTCCCCATGCTGGTTTGGTTAACTTAGAAAGACATTCACACTCTTGATTAACTCATGAACAAAAATATACACAGCCAGGTGATATAGTCAGCTGATGCACCCAACTGATACAAATGTTAACCAAAAAAATTCAGTCACTGCATACTTCATCAGTACATTGCACTTTCCTTTGAGACTCCCTCCCTTAAGATTTACCCCATTATAGGGGCTTATTGAACAGTCACAACTCAGGTTTCCATCTGAAGGGAAGTCCAAATACCACGAGTGTTTTGATACAGCATCCACAGGAGTTCTTAGATCACTCTGTTGGAACTGCAAGTCTCCAACTTTAACCTACCTTGAAGTGTCCATCCCTCCCAGTCTCAAGCAGCAGGACAGGAAGGAAAAAATTTTAGTATACAAATGCAGATCTCTAATACAGACATGAAATCTGCCAGAGTGCTTATTTACTAATGCATGTTATCTTTTCAATTCTTAACAGACTTTACCTTTGTTCTTGGTGTCCCTGTTCTCCTCTGCTCTTTGCTTTCTCTGTTTCTTGGCAGTTCCGTGTTTCACGTTCAGATAGATGGGCTCCTTTTTACCCCAGTCACATGCTTTTAAGTGTTGATTTTTTTTACTTTGTTTTACTTGGAATTTAGAAGTCCCATCTGCCACAAAGCCTGGACCTGGATCTGAGTTTCCCTGAGGGTCAGTTGAGCTTTCCTCACAGTACTTTGGAATCATTTCTAGTGACAGAGCGTGTTATTAGCAGGAAAGTAATATACAAGCAATGATGTCATACAGCAGCTTTTTGGAATACAAAATGGTTTAAGCAATGACAATAGCTCACAAAGGTCGACCTTTCATGATTAAACTGCTGCTCTGATGGATGCTCCATAAATCATTGTTAGACAGGGAAACTTGCTTTGACAGGGGAGTGAAGTCATCTAGCATTCTTCACATCATATAAATAAGCAATTTAGGCTCGACCAAGATGAAAAAGGTGAGGAATTAAATTTCCTCAAGTGGCAAATGGGTAATTCTAGTGGGATAATTTACAGATTGCATTTATTTCTTTCACTGCAAGCACTGTAAATGAAAGCAATGCAGGCACATTTGATCCATATCAGCATCCTTAATTATACCAAGTTATTTATATCAACAACACAGCAAAACACAAGAGTTTGAGAACTGGGACAAGAAAATTGAGGCGAGGTTACCTTAACTCCGCAGGAGGAAGCTGAAATGTAACAGTAGAACAGGTGGTAGCTCTGTCCTACTCTCCTTATGTGACTCTGCAGGGTGACAAAGCAACCCTTACCATCTGACTGAAACAGGGCAACTGCGACATGAGAAATAAGTATTGTGGTGACCCACACAGGAAACTTGAATTCTTCCACTCCAGAACAAAGATCTGCCATTTCAGACTTGTAGTGACAACCATGGCAACCTGTTCCTGCCACAGTTGCCCCAAACTTGGAGCTATTTTTAATGTGACCTTCATGGAGCAAGAGAATATATTTAAATGTTCAATCTGTAGAATCCATTACTAACATCATATACTTGTACTGCCAGTCCTTTTCCACAACAACAATTTCACTGACCTGTCCAACAGTATCAGCCTTTCCACTCACCTCTTTGATTTGTGTAGAAAAACTGCTCACATTTGCTTAAGGATAGGTCAGGACTTCACACAGAAAACAGAAACTGTAGTACCTTCAGAACAGGACACTTCACAAATCATTAATTTTGTTAATTCTGAGAATAATTAAAATCTTGAAAATATAATTATTTTAAAATCTGTGTGATTATTTTTACTTTATAGGCTACCAGGAACATATATGTTTAATTTTCAAACATATAAATATTTTTTACCCGTTTCTTAATTTCCTTTCCCTTCTTTTTCTTCTTATACTCCATTTATTTTTAAGAACACAGAGAACTGGTCAGGGATGTAAAGGCTGGCAGTAATCACGAGATTCTGGAGTTCCTGAAAAGAAGGGGAAAATACAAAAACAAAATCACAATCAAGCCTGGACTTTAGGAGAACAGACTTTGGTTCACTCAGGAGTCTGTGTTCACAGGAGAAATCCCTTGGCAGAGAGACTTGTAGAGTAGGAAGGTTCAGGATGGGACTGGTTTTCAAGGATCAGGTCCTCTGAACTCAACAATGGTCCCAAAAAAGCAGGAGACAAAACAAAGGTGGCAGCAAATGTCTTCAAGTAGACAGGGAATTACAGGACAGTCAGTCTGACTCAGGAACTGACATTTTTAAATAAATCTTTACAATAAACCTTTGGCTACTGAAAGGGAATCCTTGGGCTTGGACAGGTTGCTCTGTCTTGTGCTGTGTTGCATAACAAGGTCTGAAGGAGATTTTTTACAGCCTCCACATCCAAGGACCTCCTCCTCCTCCCTCACTCCATTTGTGTGGTGTGTGGTTTCAGGGGCTGGCAGGTCCACGCCAATTTCAGGGACAGGCCTGTGAGAGTGAGCTGCAGGATGCTGTTGACCCATTTGCATAGAATAATTCTGTGGCTTTTGATATTTCAAACTCATCCAGACAGGGTAGTGATTCAGGGGGCAAAACAAGCTAGTACAATTCCTCCTAGAATCAGTGGTGCACACAGCAGAGATCACACAAAGGATGAACGCTGACTGAACAAAGAACTTTAGCCCTGTTCTACAAGTTTGTAGCTCCTTGTGGGCAGATTTTTGATATAAACATCAGACTTCTCTCACTTGCCAGCAAGCTGGATCTAAATTCTGCCCCTTCATCCCTGATTTCTTCACTGTGCTGCTGCAGCTGACTGTATATTCTATCAAAAAATTTAAATACAAAATGCAGGATTGAATTCAGTAAGATCAATAAAATCAATAATTCAGTATAAGAGATTAGGTAATTACACTTATTAAACATAACTCTTGCCCTTCTCCAGCTTGGAGCTGGAGTACATTTGTTCCAAAAACACACATTTAAAAAAAACCCCCTTTGATTACAGATAATTCAATTTGTATCTACCTCCTTTTTTTTTTTCTTTTTTTTTTTTTTCCTCACAAATGGTAAACCACAGTAAATCCACACTTTGAAAAGATAACACCAGCTCACAGGAAATGCTTTTTCTGAAGACATTAATTTAAACCAGACAGGAAACATCAGCTTGTCTTGAAGACAGCTGAGGTCAAGACTTGAGAGCTGCAGCTCAGCTGTGGACATGCTATTGGTGTAGTGAAAAAAGAAACAACTGACCACGACCAGACTCAGGCATAAATATTTAATTGCTCTCATTCCTGTTGCAATGATTCAGGCAGAAAGTTAAGTAAGATTTCTCCACTGACAACAGCTCAGCCATTTCCACATCAAAATATTCTCTTCCGACCCACCCAAGCCTCATCCTTCACCTCCATGTACTGAATTTTGAAGAACTAATCATAGGAAGGTGATAAAATAAAAAATAAAATACTTCTGCAAGGCCAGATGGGAGTTGAGCACATCCACTTCATAACAGTCACCCAATCAAGGTCCATTTAAATGCACAAGAGCACAATAAGCCACAGAGACACAAACCTCATGCATATAAAATAACAGAGGGAGCATTTTCCACATAATATCTGAAGATGGATGTGAAATTCTGCATTGTTTTACTTCTGAAAGTGTTGTACATTAAAAGGTGAGCAAAGTGAAATGAAAAATCAAGATAGGCAATTTGTCCTTCATCCCTTCATTATTTATCTTCGGTTTAACATCAGGATGAAGAACAATTCCACTTGGTGATCCTTGTGGATCCCTTCCAACCCAGGGCATTCTATGACTCTGTGATTCTATGGAGTTAAATGCCCCTTGCAGAAGTGGGGGCTGTTTAAAAACGAGGCAAGAGAAAGGACCCAGCTCACCTCCTCCTTTTATCATAGATAGAAAGACCTGTTAAACCATCCAAAAATAGGAGAGTAACATCAACCTAATGTGAAAAAAGTAGCCTTTCTATGTGTCTTGGAGAGTTGGTGGGATGTTTGTGAATTATTATTCTTGATGGTGCAGCTCCTGCTATAGATAAAACCACAAGCTGTAGGAGGTAGCACATAAACCAATGCAGCCTCACATTCTCATGACCAGAGCACAGCCCTCACCAAAAATGCAATTCTGTGAATGCAGAAACACAGGACTACTGCAGTACTTCTCTTCTGTGTGGCTGAATGGGAATACTTTGCAACAGGCCCACTGTAGCACTAAGATGATTTTGGAGTTCAAAGACTCTTAAAAAGCTCCTATTACTCATATGTGGTTTCAGAAAATTCCAAGGATGGTGAAGTCAAATCACACCAGAAATATTTAGTATCTCTGCCTCCTGTTTGTTGTCATTTTTTGGACCACTTTTTTCACTCTCTGCCTGCTCTGGACAGGATTTCCTCATCCTTAGGAGATCTATTGGATCTAATTCAGTCTCTCACTGGAAAGGTGATCAGATGCCCGAAGAAGACAGGTAGAAGAGATAAACCTTTATGCACAAAGATAAGCTACATTTGAGAAGAACAGAGAAACTAACTAAACTATGCAGATGGCCCTGTCATCTTTGACAAAATTAAGTATAATGGTTAAGAGTCAACATTTTGATTTTGATGGGAACAAAATATCCTAATTAAACAACTAA
Source organism: Hylia prasina (assembly GCA_013397195.1). NCBI lineage: Eukaryota > Metazoa > Chordata > Aves > Passeriformes > Sylviidae > Hylia > Hylia prasina. The sequence goes on from VYXD01006574.1 coordinate 82,389, forward strand.
AAGTCTATCACTAAAAACTGAAAAGCCATGATTCTCCAAAAACAACTGTGAAAAATTTCCACCAAGCCCTCAGCAGGTTCACTAAGGAGAAATTCATACATGAGTCCACATTGATCCTAAAATGGAGACTGCCATGTGGAAAAGATTTCTATATAAACTACTTAAGAAAGCAGGAAGAACAGTTAAACTAGGGTGACTTCACATGTGCAATTACATTTAAGCCACTATAACATTTATTCTAATTTCGATTCAGTCACTTCCAAACCAGCATAAGTTAACCAGGGGAAGACAAATCAAAGTATGCTTACATTCTTAGAATGCATAAGGCCACTTCATTGAAGGGAAATGAAATTATGTCTTATCATACAGCAGGAAAATGTCTTTCTGTGGGCAAATTCATAAGCAGGGTCTTGGCACAGATTTGCTTGCAGGGGAAACCAAAGTAGATCTTTTGTTAGAGGCCGTGAGGTGCTCAACATCTGAATTCCCATGGGTTTCCTTGATCAGAGCTTTCACAACAGAAATAAAATATGAGCATCTGTGTAAAGCAGAGCACTGCTTTCTGTGCTCTGAGAACAGTGCAGCATTTGTTACCTTTAGCTCTCTGTTTAACAAGGCTCCCTGTGCATTATTTGTCAGGTCTGCAGCAGCACTGGGGATGCTTTCACAGCTCTGGGATTGTATTACCTGCCACACACCCACCTTTCACAGGCAAGACCTTTCTGAATATCCCACTCTTGAATGGGAGGTTTGAACCAATCAAGTGCTTTTTAAAATGAATTGTTTATTCACCAAAGATAATGTGAATTTGACCTAATTTGACCTAACAGCTTTGAACCTGTTGTCAAGCGAGGGAGAGAGAAGAGGTTGTTACTATTTTATCACTTGGAAAAGAAGGTATCTCAGTTCTCCAGATCAGATTTATACCAACTGGTTTATGAAGACCAGGTGGCAATTAGCCAACACCATAGGAAAAGTCAGAAAGCTGACTGCTCCCTCTTGGATGGACCTCACAATGTCCCAGTGTATAGTAGTGACACATGTACTGTATGAACTCACATGACATTTATTTATGGAAGGAAACATCATTTCCTACAAAGCCTAAGTGACATAGAAAAAACAACTACTTTATTGGTGTCATTTTACATTAAAAATAGAAAACTTCTTACCATTGTCTTTGGAAGAAGACCAAGTTTTGATGGAAACAAGAATAGAAAGAGCCATGCTAAGCTGAGTGAACACTGAATCCACTCTTCACACAAAATGGTAAAATTATTCCTTTAATGTGCATTTAGTCTTTTTTCACAAGAACCTTTAATGGTCAAAGTGCCAAACTAATAAGAGAAATAAAACCCTAAGATACTGTCATCTTTAGAAATCACAGAAGTGAGAAAATTTGCTTCACAGACCGATTCTGCTTCTTTTAAATGAAAGCAAAATAGCCACAACTTACAGTGTGACTCTAGTTTTTTACAAAGTCTGCACTAAAACCAATGATCACATAATATCAGATAAGTTTTGAGTACTCACCTGACCTGCACAGAAAGCACACTCTCCATGAAGATGTGTGACATTTGTGTAACAGCTTCTGCATCCACAGACATGAAGGGTTTTGCTGGGTTTTGTTGTTGTTGTTGGGCAAGGAGGCGTGGGGATTGTTTGTTTGTGGGTTTATATGTTTGTATACAGTGCCCATGCTCCCATGGGAAGCTAGAGAATAAAGCACTGGAGAAATCCCAGACATTTATTGAATACCACCCCAGCACATTCCCCAGGACATCTCCTCTTTCAAATACCTAACTGATGCATTTTCCTGGGACAGAAAAGATGGGGAAAAATTTCCAGAAACCTCATGGTGAGTTGACTCTGGCTGAATGGCAGGTGCCCATCCAGCCACTCTATAATTTCCTCTTCTTAACTGGACAGGGGAGAGAAAATATAACAAAAGGCCCCAAGGTCAATATAAGGACAGCAAGAGATTGTTCACCAATTACTGTTAGAGGCAAAACAGACTCAAGTTGGGAAAAAATAGTTTAATGCTAATCAAATTAGGAAGTATAGTGAGAAATAAAACCAAATCTTGAAACACCTTCCTCCACCCCTCCCTTCTTCCCAGGCTCAGCTTCACTCCCGATTTCTCTACCTCTTTTCATCCAGCAGGGAGAATGGGGGTTGTGCTCAATTCACCTCACATTGTCTCTGCTGCTCCTTCCTCCTCCGGGGGAGCACTCCTCACACTCTTCCCCTGCTCCAGTGGGGGGTCCCTCCAAAGGAGACTAGGTCCTTCAAGAATTTCTCCAACATGAGTTCTTCCCAAGGATTGTTTTTCATGAAGTGCTCCAGCATGAGTCCCTTTCCATGAGGTGCAGTCCTTCTCCAGTGAGGGCTCCTCTCTCCACAGATTCTACCAGGATCCTGCTCCAGCACAGGCTTCCCTTGGAGTCACAGCCTCCTTCAGACATCCCCCTGCTCTGGCATGGGCACCCCCAGGGGCTGCAGATGGATCTCTGCTCCCCCCTGCCCTCCTGGGGCTGCAGGGGCTCAGCCACCTCTCTGTGGGCTGCACCACAGAATCTCAGGGGAATCTCAGCTCTGAAGCCTGGAGCAGCTCCTGCCCCTCCTCCTGCCCTGCCCTGGGTGTTTGCAGAGCTGTTTCTCTCACATTCACACTCCTCTCTTTCACCTGCTGTTGTGCAGTACCTTTTACAGTTTCTTAAATATGTAATCACAGAGGTGCTACCAGCGTTGTGGAAGGGCTCAGCCTTGACCAGCAGCAGGTCCATCGTGGAGCTGGGGAAGCTTCTGGTGCCTTCTCACAGAAGTCACCTCTGCAGTCCACCCCATCACCAAAACCTTGTCACACAAACCTAACACTCCTTTAACTCAAGTTTCTCATTACATTTTCTACAGCTTCCTAAACATACTTTACTCTCAAATGACCACTGGTAGAATGATACCAACAGGTTGATTTAACAATAATGATAACAGTTTCTTGTGTTTGGCAGGGAGGAGAGATTTTATAGATGTTTGCAGAACAAAGGGATCCCTTCCAACATACACACTTTGTTCTCAGCTTGCAAAATATTTAGAAAGGGAAAACTCTGAGACTTCTTTCTCCTTTACCAAAATATGACAGGATCCTTCAGAGGATCGTGTATTCCCTCACCAGGCTGTGCACATCAACACCAGCAACATCAGCATAGAGTTCAGGCACCACTGGCTCAGGCACCTGCAGCACTGTGTGCCCATTGCTGCTCTTCATGGCTGTTCTCAGGGAGCACAAGAGGTGTGCTGGAGAAGGCCGGTGAGCTGCACTCCACTGCCAGCAGGACTTCATGATGCAGTACCTGTAAATGAAGAAATTATGTCTTCATGCAAAGAAATGGACCTTAGATCTTCCCTGGGGATACTCTGTTCATTTCAGAGAATATCCTATAACTTAAGGAGAAAAATCATTCCCCAGCACTGCTGCACCTTGCAAGGAAGCAGTAGAGCAGCAAAATACAAGGGCACTTAAAGAAACAGAAACAAGAGTCATTCTCAAGAGAAGGAAACAGAAACAAGTGTCATTTTCAAGAGGACAGAAAGGTTTTGGCCACAGAGGTTTTATGCAGCAGAACCCAGTAGACACAACTCTCAGCTAACAGGCTACTCTCAGTATAGTCTAGACTTAGAATCTTGTGTAAAATCTCATTTCCTATGTCTCAATTCCATTTAGCTCTGCCAGCCTCATGTTCAATTGTCCATAAAGCAAGTGGCTTACATGGCTTGCTGGCAGCTTGAGGGCTGCTTCATAATGTTCTGTTTCTGCAGGTATGATAAGATGTCAGAAGCTGGCACCTCAGGATATGGTGGAGCACCTGAAAGGGCAAAAGGAGCAATGGCAGAAAACTGTATGGCAATGGTTGCAGAGAGCAGCTTCTGTGCAAGACTGCCTTCCTTCCCTAGCAAAATCTGGGTTTTTTCCTAGCACAATTCACAGTAACAGAAGGTCTAAAAGGAATTGACAAGACTTTGCAAATTGGAAAAAAACAGGGTGCTTATTTAAATGGCCCAACTTTACATTCTAAAATTTGATATTTTGGGTCCCGTTAATTTGCTGCTTCCTTATGTATTTTTTTAATTAGCATTAAATCTCCTTACCTAATGTAATCATTTCATACAGCAGAATTCCAAAAGACCATCTGCAAGAAAAGAAAACAAAGTAATGTTGTTTGCTGGCTTAAATACATAAAAACAACTAGGCATGGCTGCAGACAGGAGAAAGTATGAGCTGTAAAAGTGGAACATTATGCTGAAACTAGATCTGCCTTCCTGTGAACTTCAGGACGTGAAATGATGCATAAAGGAGTGAAAGAGACAGGTCTGACAGACAGGTGAATTTCTACTCCCCAAATGAAGCCATACATGTCTGCCTTGATGGTAGGGGGTTTGCTCAGGAGCCTCTCTGGTGCCTGCCACTTGACAGGCACTTTCCGTGTGACTGAGCTGGCACCATGTGTGTGAGTTTCGTAGGCCAGGCCCAGACCACAGAGCTTAGCAGCAAAGTTGGGATGAAGAAGGACATTCCTGGCAGCAATGTCACCATGGAACAAGTTCTTCTCTTCGAGGTAAGCCTGGGAAATTGGAAAAGAAAGAAAACAGGATGATTTTCAAAGGAAATTTAATTGATACAAATTTTCACTGAGTTTCACTGATGCTTGTTTTCAACACTGTGGAGTAGACACATGTGCTCACCAACACAATGGAAGCATATTTTAACAAAGCCTTTATTCTCAGTGCTTAGGCCAAGAAGACTTAACCCACCATGCCAACTTGTGTTGCAATCAAGCAAGAAGGAAAAAATGCAGCCAATGTGAGCAGACTTACCAGAGCTGCTGCAACCTGCTGCCCAACTTCATATACCTGCCTCTCAGTGAGGTCATAGGGAATACCATCCATTGCCACTACATCCTAGAGACAAAATAAGAGGCCTTGGTTCAAACAAATGCCACAGCAGTAGGATAGTGGGGAATGTTTCCTTCTAATTAATCTAATCTTACGCTCCTCCTTCTCACAATGGCTCATAAATTGACTGAAATGTAAGAGGACGTGGACGGGTGATGCTGATGGTGTGTCGAGTAAGATCAGTATATGAGAGACAACTGGTGGGCAAATTGACATGTGGGGAAAAACGTATTAGGTTAGACAGAAACTGTCAGAATTACAGTGAAGAACGACAACCCACACAGGTGAATGAAAGAGATATTATAAATTAGAATGATGAGTAGAAAAGCACGTTTCTAACATACAAATTGGGTACCTGGTATGAGACTCACAGTCCATCTCTCCTACCACCCTCCCTGTAACAGTAAGAGAGAGGGAAATGAGAGAATAAGCACATAATGTTCTTCCTGTGCCATTTTACAGCCCACAGATACGTTCTATTTAAAAACTTCCTGAGATGGTTATGGTTTCAACATGTTCAGTAACCTTTGAAAGGCTGTCTTCCATATTTGACCTCATATGAAGTGTCAGTATCCACAGCAGTCAGTGGCAAGACATTCCATTAGTCAACTCCTCACCTCATGAAGAACAAGCTCCATTTGTTTGTTTTGAACTTGACATGTAGTAGCTTTATTTACTATCTCCTGGACCTTCTGCTGAACAGGACAGGAAACAATCCTTCTGCATTTAGAGTTTCAGATGTAGGACGGTGATGGATTTACGCAGTAACAGCAGAGTTTTGTTTTCATGCCTTTTGTAACAATGACTCACAGAATCACAGTATATGCTGAGTTGAAAGGGACCCACAAGGACCATTGAGTCCAACTCCTGGCCCTGCACAGGACGTCCTAACAATCCCACCCTGTCCCTGACTGTGTTGTCCCAACACTCCTGGAGCTCAGGCAGCCTTGGAGCTGTGACCATTCCCTGTTCAGTGTCCAATCACCCTCTAGAGGAAGAATATCTTCCTGCTATCCAACCTAAACCTCCCCTGATATTTGGGCTCTCTTTTAGCTTGAGTTAACATTTTCAATGGATTGCATCTTTTCATACTGTCAGACCTCATCCCATCAGATTTTACCCCTCATCAGCAAGGGGCAGACATGAAGCCATCATTCACAAATGTGAAACTTCTTCCTGTGCATCACTTCATTTTTAACTATGCTGAATTTCATCTGTTCTTTTTTTTGACCAGTCTCTCAATCTTGGAAGATCCTTCTGCAATTCCTTTGGGTCAGCCCTTGCCTTTACTAGCTGGAATCATCACGTCACTATCATCCCATTTTTAGGTTATTAATACAGGCAATGAACAGCACCATGTCCTAGATAGGTGACCTCCCTTCAGTGCAAGTACCAACCTTTCATTCTTATATTCTATTTCCTGTCTTTTACCAATTAGTTATCATCCCATGACCTTCCCCCTGTGTTGTAACTGCTCTGCTTTCTTAAAAGCATTTGGAGTGAGACACGATTTAAAACTTTAGAAATTTGAGTGGCTGTATGAGTTCATTCTAATTCCAGTGCCTGCAATGCCCTTCAGTGGTCTGCAAAGTAGGACCTGTGTAGAACTTCTTTGGGGCATGGAAATAGTTTTGATTGATATAGAGGGATGCATGGAGAGATGGAAAAATCATTTATGACTTATGGGTAGATATGCACCTGAGGAATTTAAGAAGCAATTCTGTCACCACTTCTGTTGACTCACCTTCCGACATGTCCACAGAAATGTCAGCAGGTCACCAAGAGACACATCTTCCATGATCATATAAAGGGGGAGCTGGTCTACACAGCATCCAACCAATTCAACCAAGTTCTCATGATGGCCAAGATTTTGATGGAATTTAATCCTTCCCAAGAAATCCTTTACTTTCTGGGGACTAGCCGGGTCTGAAAGAACAAAAGAAAACAAATTAAAAAACTAAACAAGAACAAATAGAAGCAGTAAAGAGCAGGTTGACAACTAAAATCAACATGGTCAGCAATCTTTAATCCTACCAAGACATTCCTACAAGAACATCTCAGACTTACTAGACTGAACATAGCTTGTTCTTGCCCAGCACTGATGGCAACACTCTGCCCAGCACATGTGTGGGATACAGAGACTGCACCAAAGTGGATCCTGACCACGGGCCTTACCTTGCAAGGCTTTCAATACCACAGTCTTAGTCTTCCCAGAGCTCCCAGTTTCCAACTGTGCCCTGCAGATGCTCCCGTAGGCACCAAGTTTTATCAGCTGCAAGGTGTCTGGTAAGAGTTTCTCTCGTGGTATCTCTAATTCTTTCAGAGTCAAGGATGCAGAATTCAGCAGGCTCTCCACAGATCTCTCACTCAGCTGAACGTAGTGGTTCTCTCCTGAGCAGGGTTCCCGCTGATTCTTTTTTGTCCCTGACAAAAGCAAATGCATATGATGCATACAACCAGACAGATGAAGTCCTGTAAGAGGTGGCAATGCTCATCCTTCAATACTTTTTAGTTTTTGCTCCACAGTGTTTTGGAAATCAGGGCAAAGTAAGGAACTGTTATTGTATCTTACTTATCCTGGCCCTTGAAGAGGAAAAAGAATTTATCTCACTCTATTTGATGAATGAACAGAACCAGTCTAGAAATATCTCCCATATTTAACTACATAACCTTTATAGATAAGACACATTTGGACTTCATTTCCATGTGCTCAAGCAATGAACATTTTCTCTTATTCCAGTTATCAATTATTTCTCTTAATATAGGCTCAAGAGGCTGTTTCCCTATATATACCCAAAATTAGTTCAGAACTGTATTTTCATTACCACACAGCCACACGTGTACCAACAAACCTTTCTTTACCCCCTCACCAGTCCTTGTTCTGCATCATGTTGTCTCCATAGGAAGAGGGAGACAGCAGCTTGAAATTAAATTTCTCAAATGGCAGTATAGAAAATGGATTAACTAGGTGTAATCTACATAAAAATTACTATCATTCATAACTACCCCAGTAAAGCTCTCCTTGCAGCAGCCTCCAGGAGGCTGTTACATAAATACACTTTGCAGCTCTTGTGATGTTACCACAGCATGTTAAACTGCCTACATGGCATAAAGAGTTGTCATTAGGGCGATCCATCTACACTACAGCTTCCACTACTGCTGCTGCAAAATGGAGTAAATCACAGTTCCCAATTTTTCTGTTTACTGGATTACTGAATTCCACTCAGGATCCTCATAAATGGTTTTGCCTAACAGCTCAAGCAATGGGGAAATGGAAATGGCTTATGGCCACTGAAACCAATACTCTTTCCTCTGTTGAAAAGCTTTTTTTTACCTTGGGTTCCAGCTGGTGCTGATTGCTCCTGCTTTGCTCGCAGGCCACGGCAGTGGAGCCAAAGGATCACAGTGAGGATAATGACAAAAAGTCCCACCAGGAGAACTGGGACAACAATCACTTCCGTTTGATATTCACGCACAACTGTCAGCAGAGAAAGAAAATGGAAAACCAAGGAAAAAGCAGCACACTGGTTCTGTATAACCATGTAGCAACGATCCATTTCAGTAACTTTCAACCCCAAAAGTTTGTGTTCCACCCTCTGGAATAGCTGAACACTGTTAGTGTTGCCACCTTATTTTTCAAATGTGCTGAGTACCTAAACTGCATGAAATCACTAAGACTCCCACACCTACGGACACTTATATGGAGGCCAGGAATTGTAGCCATTTGAGGTACCATCCACCAGTGAAACAGAAGCAGCACTGGCAGCAGGACAGCAGGGAGATGGGATGAGCTGGATATTGCTATGTCATCACATGCAATTACAGCTCCAGCTCCTTCCAGTAAAATTACACAGAGGATTATAAAGGAAACTGGGTGTGGTCACCTTTGGAATTTGACTGGAAGACATTGCAATTAACAAGGCTTGTGAAGGTAACTATCTTTCTCATGACCCTAGATCTGGAAGTGGTCAAGACCATTTTTTCAGTTCAAGATGGCAGAAAGACATGTAATCAAAATCCCACAAAACTGGTCCTTTGGGAAGCTGCAGGGAATCTTTAATGATTGCTGTACGCCTCATTCAAAGTAGGAATTCTCGAAAACGGCTGAAATTATGTGAGATTAATCCTGCCACAGAGGCTTCATCCCCATAAACATTTCTCCCCTGAAACACAATGCAGGGAAAGCTCCATCAAATCTTTCTATGGGGGCTGGGATGAAGGTGGAGGAAGAGAAAGGGCTTGGCACACTATTTAGTGAAGGTGGCCTTCCTGCCCACCATGTGAAACCTTATTAAAGGAATGTGTGAATCTTACCACACAGCTTGTCATTGCTATTGCACTCCAGCAGCATCCGTGAGAATCTTTTCACATCCCCTGCCATGTTCAGTTACAAGCAAGCAGGTCTCCAACCCTCACTTCCTGCACAGACATTAAGAATAATAATAAAATTTATTAGGAGATAGGATGGTGATGAAGAACAAGTGAAGAGAATAGAGAGTTTTCTACCCCTTACAATCAGTGGCTGCATGAAGTGAGCACTGGGATTTGAAGGCTTAGAGAATGACACAGGACATCCACTATCACATTCTATGGATGATGCACTGCATGACCAGAGAGGATTTAGGGTTAAGCTTGTTTCACAGTGCTCCACAAGCAAATGAAGACCCCTAGGCCTAAAGGCTGGCATTTGTACAAAAATCCATAGATACAAACTTAATTATATTTAAAGAACATCTAATATACTCCTAGCTAACACATTTTTAGATGCCAAAATAGCTTAGCATTTTATCTTCTGGTCCATTACAAGTGAACAGATCAGCAGCATGCACAGAAAATGTCATTCTTGACTACAGTCCTTGCCACAAGTCCTACTGTTGCTGTACAAAGACAAGGAGAAAAAAAAAGAGTTGTCATTAGGGCTCTCTAGCACCAACTCTGAGCACTGCCAAATCTGTAGGTATTCTGAAGCACAACATCTGCAACTCTTCTGCATTGGTAGCTGAAAATCCAGAGCCTGTACAAGCATGCACCTTGTTTAGTCACTGCTTCTTATAAACATTGCTAAAATTTAAGACTTAACAGATTTGCAAACAGTATCATCTAGAACATTTTATAGGAACTGTAACTTCCATCCTGTAAGCACCTACTTTGTTTTCAGCTATGAGTTTTAGGCAATTAACCTCAATGGCAAATATAGGGCATTGATTTTATGGAATTTGGTGATGAAATGTTTAACAGTTTGTTCTCATGCTTAAAATTAATGAGTGAAATTATTCTTTAGCAGTTGCACAATAGAGGCAGCAGAGAGAGGAAAATGGAATATATCTGTGCTTTAGGATAGCATAAAAAGTCTGTTTCCTTTTTTTTATTTAATTTCATTTTTAATGTGGTAGCAGATTTACCTGGTTCTGAGGGATGGCTACACCAGGAATCCAGCCAAAGGAGTAAAAACACAGCAAAAATACCAAGTTTTTCAGGTACATTCTGAAAGCAAGCACACTAAAACAACCACCTCTGCTCGAACACACACACACACACTCTCTTACACACAAATACACGGGACCAGTCCTGGCTTCCTTCATTCTCAGGTACACACAGACCTCAGAACCATTTGCCAGTAATCATATTGTATAATCTAAGTCATGAACAGTCCAACCTCCATCATAAAATTTGCTAATGGCTTTGTACAGGTGCTTACTAGAAATGCACACTGACATTTAAACACCATGCATGCACAGGCACACAAAAGCACACACACCCCAATTTGTGCTTACAGAGAGAGCAGCAAAGATCCATGGAAAAAGCTCTGACACAGCAGCCATGTCTACACTGGTCCCTGTCTGTAAAAAAAATTCCTCCCTACTCTTTATGCACCTCCCAGCAGTGATGCCAGTGGGTGGTACTCACGTTTTCCAACCATCCTCAGGGCAGAACTATGGGATCCAGGAATGAAAACACAGAGTCATTGGCACTTTATTTGCTCTGGCACTCCCATGTGCTGCAGTTGTTTATGGAGTATTATGACTGGAAAAGTTTGATTACAGAAGCCGACTTACACTCTATGTCTCTATCCTCTTGCAATACTCAGCAGGCAGAAAATGAAGTTTTGCTCAGAAAGGTAATACTGAAGTGCCTTTCAGTGCTACTTTTCAGGCCAAGACCAAATAAATTCCCTTACTAGGCTTTCTGCAACTTAGTTGTCTAACAGTAACATAACTGCAGTTCTTACATTCCTATGCTCACAAGGACAATGGTAACTGAGAAATCCACAGAACTCAAGTTATACATTTAATATTTTTTGCAATGGAAGACACATGAAAGTTATGAGGAACTAACACATTCATCTGCATACTCGACACAGAGCAGGACTACTGACAGTGCTCAACTTATTTTATTAGATGAAGATATTTTTTCCAGTACCAGGACAGGATAAAGGAAACAAAAATATCTTAAAAGGTTCAAAATCTGTACCTTACTGCCATTCTGATTTTCCTTGCCTGTGTGTTAACACCGTACCAAGATCAGTGCTGTATAGATCATGTGCACATATACACTGTGCTACTTCAATTCAGAATTAGCATCAGAGAATTTGTGCAATTTCAACTAAATGTCAGCTTATTTATTCCATTGGATTTTTTAATATTCTTTTACACAGACTGAATTCCATTCATTGGGATTCACAGAATCATAAAGATTGGAAAAGACCCTTAAAATCTTCAAGTCCCGCAGTCAGCCCAGCACCACCACCATGTTCACCACTAAACCAGGTCCTCATGTGCTACATCCACAGGTTTTTTGTACATTTCCAGGGATAGCGACTCCACCAACTTCACTGGGCAGCCTATCCCAATGTTTAATGACTCTCAGAAAAGATTTTTTTCCTTATCTAATATAAATACCCCCTGCTACAACTTGAGGCTGTTTCCTCTCATCCTGTCCCTTGTTCCCTGGGAGCAGAGCCCGACCCCCCCAGCTGTCCCCTCCTGTCAGGGAGTTGTGCAGAGCCAGAAGGTTCCCCCTGAGCCTCCTTTTCTCCAGGCTGAGCCCCCACAGCTCCCTCAGCCCTTCCTGGGGCTCCGGCCCCTTCCCCAGCTCCGGTCCCTTCCCTGGACACGCTCCAGCCCCTCAATGTCCATCTTGTCCTGAGGTTCCAGCAGTGCCCCAGGATCTGAGGGGTGTCCCCAGCAGTGCCCAGCACAGGGGACAGTCACTGCCCTGGCCCTGCTGCCACACCATGGCTGGCACAGCCCAGGTGCCATTGGCCTCCTGCCCACCTGGGCTCCTGTCCAGCCGCTGTCCCCAGCACCCCCAGGGCCTTTCCCAGCTTTCCAGCCCCTCTGCCCCAGCCTGGAGCTGCAGGGGTTGGTGTGACCCAAGGGCAGGACCCAGGACCTGGCCTTTGTTGAACCCCACACAATTGGCCTAAGCCCATGGATCCAGCCTGTCCAGATCCCTCTGCAGAGCCTTCTGACCCTCAACCAGAACCCAAATCCTGATGTCAAAGCTAAATATACACTGTGAAGGCCACAGTACCTAAAAATAGTAGAAGCAGCTGCTCTTAGAAAATGGGAAATACAAGGCAAAACCTCAGCAGAAGTTAAGCTACGGTCACCAGTGCTTGCAAACTGCTCCCAGCAGACTACTTGGTGCACTGCACATGGCACAGCACCACATTTCCACAGCCTGGCAGCAGTGAAAGGTTAATCAGCCCCCATCCTACACCAACACGGCTCCTCTGTGCACATTTGCCAACAGGATGAACACTTGGGGAAAGGTGGCATTTTGTTTCCAGCCACGTTTGCTTGCCAAGCTGTTTTGCTGCCCTGGCAATTTAGACAAAGCAGAGAGGGCAACAGAGGGACAGCAATAAGCAGCTAGAAGGTGGCAGCTGTGGGAGCTGCTTAAACCAGTTCAGGATGCCCAAATACCGAATGTGAATGTAGCTCAGCTGAATTAAGAGCTCGCCAATGCCAAAAGAAAGGATTATCTCCTCTCTCTGTCTTCTCATTGCTTGTTTTGCTCACAGTTGTGCAACTGATCACATGGTGAACTGATTCAAACCACCAACCCAGCAGGAAAAATCCACTGCTCTTTTGCCATGGTGATTTCCTGCCATTTTAGTGGTTGGTATTAGTCAGGGGTGAATGGCTAATTCATCTAAAGCTGCACTGTGAAACCACACCCTCTGTCAATACAGATCCACAAGCATTGTGTGCAGCAGAAGCCTTACCATGATTTTTCCAGTCCCATCATTCATTCTCAACATGGATACTGTCCCCTTAGCAATAGTAGAAGCATTCACATTGCAATGTGGTAAACTGAACTAGGAAGGTGATCTGCCCTAAAACAATCAATCCTCTCTGACATTTTATGGCCTTAAAGTTCTCATCAAGCTCAAATTATGTTATCTAAAGTTCCAGGACTAAGACTGAAGAAGCCTGAGTGACAAACTTTATGGTGAAGACTGAAAAGAAAGAGAAATATCAAGATTTAGCATGCCCATGGAATATAAGGGAACAGACAGCTGGGATACTGCCCACACAGAAGCTGCCTGCTGCTTGCTCCTGCAATGTTAAGGAGAGCAAGTTGTCCATATTCACAGTAAATGTACAGTTTTGCCCCTGAATATGTCTAATTTGTGAGCTACCAGGAGTTCCCATCATCAGAGCAAACCTGTAAATCCTTGTGTAATGATTAGCTAAAGAATAACTGCCTAACTGATAAAAGACAAATCCTTAAACATTATGTCTTCTACTTAATTTCTTGCAGTGGCAGAACCTTGCTCTCCAGCTTTTCCAGTTACCATTTCACTGCTGCTTTTATTATTTCCCTCCTCTTTTATCTGGCCTTTGAACATGGTCAACAGTCAAGGCTTTGGCAACTGCTCGGCACAAGCGCACTGTGCTGGCTGTGCAGCAGGAAGGGAGAGGAGCTACCAGGGAATTGCAGGAACCAAAACAGCAGGAAACCACCAGGTGTGGGCAGTTGTGGACATCGAATAGGAGAGAAGAGGGAGAAATAAAGCACCATCGTAAAGTGAACAATGAAAGAGAGATTTTTTTCCCCCTGCCATGTCCACCATTTACTAAAAAGCAGCATCCCCACAAATAAAAAACAAGCCTGACAGGTTCCAGCCATGCATTTGTTAGACTGCATATTCTGTCTCTTCTACCTGCAGAAGAACTTAGTGACTATTTCCAACAGCCTGGCAGACCATGACATCTTTGTAAGGTTTCCCTGGCCCGTGGAGTCATCTCATCTCTCACTGCAAGGCACTAAGGGTTATTAAGCAGCATCTTCAACTGCAGAATGGGAAATTTTGACCAGGCACACAGGAGTCACTTCTGTCCTTGTGAACAAGGATTAAAAATAATATCCTGTGGCTTGCTGTAACATTGTCTCAGCTATAAAGATTTAGTAGTATAACTCACTTTTGAAACAGCTGGTAGCTGTAACACCCTGTAAAAAAAAAGTGTTTCAAAAATCACATACGGAGACACAAGATTTTCTCTTGGTCCAAAATTAGAAGCAATACTTGAATATCAAACCTAGGCTAGCTGCTACAGAAGCATATTAAGGGAGTGGAAGAAAATTGGGCTGACCACTTTTGAAGAGCTAGACCATAGAGAAAACAGCATATAATGAGGCCCATGCTGCTATTTGAGCAGGTGGTTACTTAGAGGAAACTTGGCTCCTTTTCAATATAGCAGAAAAAACAGGCAAAGTCAACAGTCACTATTGCACTGAGAAATGAGTCAGGAGGACACAGTGCTGCTGTGTTTTTATGCTAAAAATGTTAGTTCTAACTGGCACCATTTCAGTGAAGATATGCAAGTTCTTATGGTGCTAGGTGTTGCTTAAATTCACATAATCTACAAAAATTAATTTGTTTGTGCTGCATGAGGAAATCTAAGTACAGAAGTGTGAAATGGTACAGAACATGAATAAGGATAAACACAAAGATATTTTTTCTACTGCAGACATGGCCTATTATAGTTTCTGGAAAATTAACATATATCTTGAACATTCTCACTGAATGGAGGCCACCAAAAGTAATTCCTCACAGGTAATCTGAAGAATAAGTTAAAATTATAAAAAAAATCCAGGGAATACATTAAGCTGAAGCCCTTAATGAGCAGGCTATTAAAAGAGGCCGAACTCTTAACAGTACACTTTCACCTATGGCTTCCTTTTAGGAAAGCAAAATTGTATCCTGCTTTTGAAAATGTCTCAGTGCTGACTGAGCTCTGATTTTGCTGGTAGCTGCCTGTATCAAACTCCAGCACAAATACAGAAAGTCTAACAAATTGTGACAGCAAAAGCTATGACAGAGCATGAGAAGAATGAAGGATTTTTGTTTCAAAAGACCAAACATACATAGCTCTTGTTGTGAAAAACCTCCTGTGTGATAAAAATACTGCATGACATCACATTGCTGCTTAATGGTTTAAGAAATCCAACATAAATCTGCTTTCATAAATTTACAGCCACCTGAACCTGTGTAGACAACTTTAGTTTCAGTTTCCCAAGTTCTGGATGTTTCTTGGTAGATTTAACGCAGATTTTGTTTGTAATTTAATCAGTAGTTCATGCACACACAGGTAAACACAGGAAAATCTAGATATCTGCACCACTTTGGGTTAGAGTTCACTGCGTTACAATCAAGCAACAGTGATGGGAGTAAAATGGTAATTAGTTCTGAATTCAGCCCTAGGCATGTATTACTTAACTAAAGACTGGACATATTTATACACACATGCATTGCATCACCCTGTTTCAGTGAACTGAGACTGATTTTATACAAAACTTAATTACTTTGCTAATTTCTTTCTCTCTAAAAAATGCCTTTGAGCTGTTTCATTCAAATCAGCCAGTGTGTAGAGGACATCCCTCTTTTTTCTCAAACCCCAATACCATTATGATCACAGAAATGAGTATAAGTAGCTTCACTACAAGCAGTCAGCATATGCACATATGTACATGCACGCATACACAGACGTATAGCACAGCTACCTTCTAATTCAGGTCACATTTATGTTAATAAAAATCTTTCAAGAAATAAATATTCATGGACTGATCTTCCAGAAGTGCTTTCTCACTTACCTGAATGACACCTCTTTCCTTGCCCTGCAGTTGTCTTTTCCTGAAGCTCTCTTGTCTCTCTTGTTACCGGTTCCCACTTGGTGAGGCCACTCCCAGTAACGCTGATGATTACCTTGGTACAGTTTTAATTCATATGACTAAGGTCCTCCTCGCTGAATTTTCTACTCCAGTCCCGCCCAGCTTCGGTTCTTTGCTTCTCTGTGTCTCCTCAGCTGTCTCCCCAGGGATGTCCAACACACAGCTGACAGGAAGGCACACACTTGCAGAACGGGTCTGCCTGGCTTCCACACAGCAGCTGCTCCTGGGCTGACTACAGAGACAGGCACAGCAAAGAGCCCTGGGGCAGGCACCTGCAGTGGGGTTTGAAAGGCAGACCAACATAGATCAAGAGGCACAGGTTATGTAATAAACAGAATTCATACACTTCTGGTTACCGGTTCACATTTAGAAAGAATGGGCTCTTGGAAAAGAAAATCTGTACAAAACCCCCAGGATTCCAGAGGCTGCAAATGTGTTCCAGCAGGAACACAGTCTGCAAATGAAGAAAGAGATAAAATATGAATAATATCAAAACATGCTACAGCAGAAACACAGGGTTTTTCACATTCTGCCTTGCCCCTTGCTGTCCCTCCTGCTTGGGCTGTCCAGGCATTCTGCCAGAACTTTGGAAAGTCTGGCTTTCCCCTGCTCTTTCCTCACATCACTCCGAGCTCCCCAACCACACCAGACAATATTCCTGAACTTCCTTGTGACCTTTTCCTGCTATGATGCCCTTGGGGTGTCCACTGTGCTCTGCTGGTGTCCTCAGCAGCCATGGGGTGTAATCTTCACCACACCTCAGCATTTCTGTTCTGGGGACTTTCTTCTCAACCAACCCATGTACGCAAGTCCCAGCTGTTGGCCCATCCTCCCCTATCACGGATAAATCCTGTGTTAAGAATTTCAGATTCCTGAGTCCTGGTTATATGAGTCTACACAAGCTGATTTGCTTACCTACTTCATAGGAGTGAGAGGCAGTTGCATTTCAAGAGTAAACAATATGAGACCTACTTCTTGTTGAGAGACAAACTTCATTTCACAGTCAGAAACTTGATGCAGGTGGCTTGGAGAAGATGCAGCAGATGATGTGATCTCTGCCAACTGTTTTAGCCAAACTCACCTACTCCTGTTAACATTTTGTCACTGCATATAATTATGTTGTTGTGGGGAAAATTTTGGTTGTGGCCCAATCAATACCTTTAGGTATCAAAAGACAATAGTTAATTTAAGAGAGATTTCTCCTTAGCATCTCCTGGCATTTACCCATGTGTGCAAAATGGTGAAAAACAGGAGTGATTTTTTTCATTCCTAGACTCTCTACAGACTCTGGCAGGAGTGGACAAAATAGTATCAGCAAAATAGTCCTGTGATATGGATTTTTATCCCCTGAGAAACCAGGAGAGACATCTTCCAGACTGAAAACTTTCTTGAATTAGAAAGATCGTTACAGCTGCAGAATGTAGGCTCAGACTCTGGTTTCAGCATTTCTCTCATTCTGGTACTAACTTGCATTGACCCTCTGTAGTGTTTTCTCCATGAAGGAGCAGGGGATGTGTCTTATTTCTCACTCTCCATTAAATAGTATGTAAAATGCAAATAACACTTCCTCATTTAAATGAGTTCCTTACTGAAATGAGTTACATTCCACAGGGACCTTCCTCAAGGGCACCTGGAGAAAAACCTATTCAGATTCCTGTTTAAAAATATGACAACTGAAAATCTTCCTCCTTCTTTCAGTTTCTACACCTCCCCACTGTGGAAGAGAGTGTGAAAGGCAAAGGGTTAAATATTCAGGGTAAGCATATGCAAAAGCAGCAATGGCTGCAGCTTTTAATTTCCCCCACCAGAGTCTCTGTTGTACTCCCAGTCTGACTGGTTGGATAAGATATTTTAATAGTTCAGAGTTCAGGCTTCAGCCTATATAATCCTCCTCATTCATCAACAAGCCTATCCCCCTGTTTAATGAAGTGACAGAAGTAATTTATTGTCCTGTGAAAAACAGACTCTTCCTGCTATGTCTTGTATTGTATGTGCATCCACAAAGAAAACATTGCCTGCTTAACATTCTTTATTCTTCTCTGCTTTTTCCTTATGATTAAGCACACTGAAGGGCAGCAGACTGGCTGTTTTAACATAACCAGCTTCTTTATCTCCAAGACAGCTGTAGCACACCTAGAAACCATCCTAACCACACACAGCTGCTGCACCATAGCCTCAAGACAGGTTCTGGGACTAAGCAGTAAACTTCATGACTTATTTTCACATTCTAATATAAGACTTAAAACTGTGGCTTGTAGCTCTTAGACTGTGACTGATCTTTTGGTCAACATAAGCCCACAGAGGTATAGAAACTCAGGAGGTAAGGGGCTAATGTGTAAGGCTCAATGAACAACAGCCAGTTGGCTGCAGAGCCAACCAAGGACTGTTGGTAATAGCACACAGTGAGAAAGAACAAGATGTGGCAGGGGAAGGGGCCATGCAGAAGGAGGGAAGCACTTTTCTGGGACGAACACCCTTGATGTAGTTTCTGCAGATAAGCACAACATGGCACAGCACAGAAATGATCTTGTGAAAGAAAACCTCCCATCATTATCCCAAGCGTCTGCTCTGCCTCATGAGCTTTGCCTCTCAAGGTAGCAGGTTTTCTTAATCAAGAAAAATCACAAGCTTGATTTTTTTTAATGGCAATTCTATTGTGATTTTCAGTTCAGCCCTGCAGTATTTGTTTTTTAAAATTTCCAAAGGTAGCACCATATGAAAAGAAATAAAGTAGAAAACTGAAATGACCTAAAGATTAGGCATCGATCTTCACAAGCTAGCTGAAGATCCAATAATTTGCTAGCACTTCCTCTATTCAGGGATTTTACTCAGCTGCTTTTGAACCCCTGCAAAACTTTAGCAACACTGTGCTCTGTGATAAAGTTGCGTTCATGCAATTTAGGTGAATAAATACTTAATTTTGTTTATTTTGAAGACAGATTCTCATCCTGAAACCAACTACTCAGTTGGCAGTGAAATGAGTGGTGATTGTAAGAGATGAGCAAGTTTGCTGCATAATGAGAATGCTAATTTCTACCAATAATTTAAAACAGGACTAAGTTTGTGTTTGTGTGGATGTAAAAGGATAACAAGAGACAGCTCAAACCATTCAAGGTTTGAATATTGATCTGGAATGGGACATGACTTGGAGGATGGACAATTCAGAAATGGGGCTTGATTCTCATTCTGCTATAAACCAGGTAATTCCTATCTATTACCTCTTGACAAACTCTGAGTCTTGTTGGTCTTTCTCCAGAAAAATTCTAACCTGATTTTGCTTAGTCCTGCAAACACCTTCTCCAGCTTTTTTGCCTTTTTAAAATTTTATTTATTTATTTTTAATGATGCAAAGATCATAAAATCACAGAACAGTTTGGGAAGGGACCTTCAAAGACCACGCAGTCCCAACCATCCTGCCATAGGCAGAGACACTTTCCACTTCTCCATATAGCCTGACCCTGAACACTTCCAGGGATGGGCATTCACAGTTTTCTCAAAGCAGCGTGTTCCAACTTCTCACCACCCTCATCGGCAAGTATTTTTTCCTTATATCCAATATTAACCTACTCTCTTTAGCTGTGAACCTGATGCTCATTGTGCCGGTCCTGGTCAGACGTCTCCCTCCCATCTCGCAGGCAGGGAGGGACTCCCTGAGAAAAGCAGCAGAAGCACCACCCAGATTTTAGGGGTTCGGATGTACCTTCTGCGTTACTTTCAGGAAACCTGCGTTACTTTCCTGTAACCACCACACGCCATCTGGCGCGGCCGCTGTCGCCACGACTTCAGTTCCTGCGGCCGGCGGTGCCCGGGGGCGCTGCGGGGGCAGGGCCGGCCGAGGAGGGAGCTCCGCGCTGCCCAGCACGCCCGACAGGGTCCTGTGTCGCGTCCTGTGTCACGTCCTGTGTCCTTCTCTGCTTTTTCCTTATGATTAAGCAGCCGGGAAGGCAGCAGACTGGCAGGTTTATTAACATAACCATCCCCTTTATCTGCAGGACAGCTGTAGCACACGTAGAAACCACCCAAAACACACACACGGGTCGGTTGATGGATGGGCAGAGTCCAATAGGATGAGTTTAATAAGTCCAAGTGCCGAGTGCTGCATTTTGGCCACAATAACCCCCTGCAGCGCTGTAGGCTGGGGATGATGTGGCCGGACAGTGCCCAGGCAGAAAGCGACCTGGGGGCACTGGTGACAGCAGCTGAACACGAGCCAGCAGTGTGCCCTGGTGGCCAGGAAGGCCAAGGGCACCTGGCCTGGATCAGGAATGGTGTGNAAAAAAAGACTGAATGTGGCACTTGGTGCCATGGTTTAGTTGAGGTGTTAGGGCATTAGTTGGACTGGATGATCTTGAAGGTCTCTTCCAACCTGGTGATTCTGTGATTCTGTCTGTGGTGCCGCACAGAGCCGGCCGCGGCAGCGCTGGAGGCGAGGGGCGGGCGGGACACGGAGCCGGGACACGGCGCCGTCGCGTTCCCGGTGCCTCGGAAAGCCAACTACCCCCTCCCTCCCCGGGCCGCCGAACTCTCCCAAGCGCTTGTTTTCGTGAAACACGGAATCAACCGAGCTCGCGCGCGGGAGGGAGGGCACGGCCGCCACGCGGAGTTTGGTGTCCCGTCGCCGCCTGCTCTGTCCGTGAGGGAGAGCGGCAGCGGCGGCGGCGGCCCAAGGGTGTCCGTGGTGTGGGACAGCACCGGGGATTGGGCTCTCCAAGGACGCCGGGGCAAAGGGGCTGAGAGGTTAGCCCAGTTAACCTGTTTTACCTCGTTGTATGAAGTAACACTTGGAACACCCAGCGTCTGAGGTTTGGCCCCGGTTTAAAATGCTGTAAAGCCATCACAAACCCCCCCGTCGCGTTCCTTCCGCACATATCGGCAATAAAACCCGGAAAACAGATACCCACTGAGTCTGAGAAATCATAGGATAAAAACTATGCAGTGTGATGTATAAAGTCACTACACTGAAGCTCTTCCGTCTTCCTTCACAGTTCCGTCCCATCCACCGATGGTTTTCAGAGAAGGAAATAAAAGGCAGTATTTTGTGTCACATTTTCGGTGAGGTTCTAAAACATTATTTTTGCCCCAAGCATTTTTACATCCTTGAATTTCACTCCCTACAACAGATCTTAGGGAATGATAATCCCTTACCTGTCTCTATAGTGACAAAACTTAGTGTTTATACAAAATCTGGCTGGAGCCTGCAATTGTGAAATAAATACCGGTTACAAATGGGGATTTTACAAGTAACTTTGAAAATAGTTGCCCTGGGTCAGAGTATTTGGCAGAGAAGCTGGAAGACAACAGTAACAGGGTAATGAAGTTTGCTAGTGAAGGGTGTGACACAATAATCTTTTATTACTGATACGAAAAATCTTTATTTTGCACAAGCACAGCATATTTGAGCTAATTCTTTCTACTTAATTTCAAAATGGATTACAAATAATATGCAGTATATAGATGATGACCGGTAACCTTAAGGTCCGATTCTCGCTGAATTCACATGTAAATTTAAAATGTATATGCTTTTATTTTTTATTGCAATTTTACTTTGTGTCAACTGTGAAAATCAACTATAGAGTAAAAAAAAGTAGGAAATTCCTTATAGATGGTTCCCTTATAGATGGCTGAATCAGAATCTCAGGAAGGAAACTATGAGAACAGGGGAAACAACGTGCAGAACTTCAAAACAGACATGGAGGAACTTCTGGAGAAAATGGAAAAACTAACAGGTACAGGTCTTTATTAAGCATGATATAGATTTTTGTGCTAAAGACACTGAAGATCTATTTTTATATTTATTCTGTAAACTTCTGTGTGATAGAAATGTAATTAAAACAATCACCATCAACTAATGCCCTCATGTTCTTTATTGTGAAAAAGCGTGCAAATAATTTAGGTGGTTCAGATTGCTCAGAATTAAAAATCAGTAAGTGATGGATGTTTAGTTCAGAGTGTCAGTTAAAACAGAAACACTACTACAGTGTTTAATGTAGAATTGTTAAAATATAGTATATAAAATGAGACTTAATTCTGAAAAATGGATACATATCACCTCTCAGGTCAGTGTACTATAGTGAACTCTTGGTAAAATAAAAGGGAAAGTACATAAGTGTAGATAAGTACATAAGTTTAGTACATAAGTGCTAAAACTATTTGCTCAGCTTTATCAGATACTCATTATTTCAAAATCAATTTTATTATTTAAGTAACTGATTATTTCAAGATAAGTTTCACTCCTTAAGTTGTCCTTAAAATATTTAATCTCCTTGTTGCAGTCTCCTTGATCTTACCTTTTGTCACCTAACAGAATAATGTAACTGGTCTGGAGGGAGGAATCCTCATACAATATTCATATCTTTTAAAACAGTCCCTTGACCCTTTTCCATTTGATTACCTGTTTTGTTTTCATTTTTAGGTGAAGTGTCCATCCCCACTTCATAATTTACATCCGTGTACTTCCACCATGAACTATTTCGAGACATTTATAAAGAAGTAATACTGAACAGTCTATTTAATCTTGAGTTTTATTGTAAGCAGTTTCCATTTTATTTCCCAGCCTTCTCTGAGATCTGAACTGATAATAATTCATTTTATTAATTGAATTCATTTATTGACTCAGCCATTGCTTTTTCCTGGCCAGAAAATAATACCTGTTGTGTTTGCAGTGCAAGCAGCCTGGCTGGCCTATGACTGTGTACCCATCCACACCAACCCAGACCTGCACAACGCCATGCGGCACCTGGAGGAGGCTTTCCTGATGTGCAAAGAGCAGATAGAGAAGAAATGGCAAGAGGTGCTAATGGAATCTAGAGGTGATGGGCAAAGCAAGGAGTAAACTGAACTGGGTCATGCTGGTAGAATGACATCCCTTGGAAAATCACTTAGGTCCTTTTTGCTCCCAGCTGTGGAGGTTTTTCATAGGCACTGTGGGAAAGGGATTGGCTTTCCTCTTGCTAAGCACTACTTATTTGTGAATGTCTGTGGAAGTACTTTAATGAGATTACACACAGCTTTGTATAGTGGAGGGTAAAAGGCAGCAATATGTGTATTTGCAGAATGCCCATCAGTAATCCCTGTAGTGTTTGCACATACAGCTGACTCACCCTCTGTGTTCCTTTTCTCTGGAAGATCATACTCACTCCATGGTCAATATAACTCAGATTCTTTGAGACCTGAACAAACTGGGGGGATGGGGAGCAGGGGTGCTGTGGAGGACCACCACAGTGGCATTGCACCAGCCCCTGCCTTTCAAAGAAAACTGAAAAATTGCTTATTTTCCCAAATGCAACACAGGTGAAATTGTAGATTTGCAGATAGATTGAGTTGGGTTTATTAGGATTATCATCTAGGCGTTCAATTACATAGTCTTATTATTTAGATAGATCATCTATAGTTGATTCATCTTCTTCCATTAGATTTTTAATCATTTCTTTGAACTGGTTTCACCAGAAAGATTGTTCCTCTCAAACCATCTGAAGCTGGCATGAAATAAATTTTTTTTACCATTATAGACTGCAGTGTGTGTGGTAGTTTTGCTGCAGTAACCAAAGTAACCATGGTATAAAACATGCTTCTCTGCATCTGTTCTTACTGTGCAATATTAGAAAAGGACAAAAATCCTGACATGTAGTCAGGATAAGGGCAGCACCTTGTGGCTTTTGGTGATACATAAATGAATAATTTATCAGAGATGGAAGTCAGTGCAGTAAGTTTTAAGGATCTTCCCTTTTATTAAAATCAGTCTTTTAACTAGAAAGTATGCAAGTGAGAGCATCTCCATGTCCTCTGAAGAGGTGTTTAATGATTTAAATCACATCTAAATGATCCTTGAAAGTTTGCCAATTTTTAGGCTGTGTATTTCTCTGAGTTTGGTTAATTGAAATTCAGACAATGTTTATCCACTGAAGTAAAAAATATGTAGGCAATTTAACTTTGGGGTTTTTTGTTTTTTTTTAAGGCACCAAGTATTTCTAGAGGTACACATGGTAAGAACAACACTTTGAACTCTACACCTGACTTTCCCATGGGTAGGTCTTGACTTCTCCCCAAGATTTTCTTCCCAGTTATGTGATGATTACAAGAGGAAAGTTAAGGATAGGCAGCAGTGCTTATTCCTAGAAAAACTATACAGCAAGATATTTATTCTTTTACTTTGCTATTTTTTTCCTTTATTTTTTGGGTTATTACTCACCATCTACCCTATTTCAGCCCCCCCTAGAGCCTGCAGCAGAGCCCAGATAGCCCACACTGTAACACCTTTAGTTCCTGTCACTGGGGGCGTCCATGAATTGCCAGAAAAAAAAGTGGAGTAACAGCCCCATCTAGTGCTCACAAAACTGTAGCAGTAAACTGGATTGCTGACATCTCTTAACTCCCCAGCACTCATTTTCTGTGCTGAGAAGTGTCAGCAGCTGTGTGGTGTGTAACTGCAATGCTTTTACCATCCATGGCACAGTAAAAGTTACTGCTCTTAGTTATGCACTGCACCTGTTGGCAAGTCAAGAGGCTGATGCCCAAGAGTAACTTATCCCAAGAGCCATCAAGTGGAGCCGTAAATATTCTTAATATTCTGTTTGAGTTTCCATTGACAATTTCTCACCAAGAAACAGATGAGACTCATACAGAGCCTCCTGTATAATTCTGATGGCTGAAACTCTGCTCTTCTCTCCAATATAAAACAACTGAAATGGGAACATTTCACACATCCACTCAAGCATCTGACTTTGTCAGAACACATCCTAGAGCTCTGTTTAGAATATTTATTTCATTTACTACTGCTGCCTCTTTATTATAGCACCAATTTGGGTTATCTCAGAAAAGTTCAAGAATCCCTATGAGCTGTTGTACCTTTTAGCATGTTTCCAAAATTTCAGTCCAGATTCTTGCAGCAATTTTTCCTGAAATTCAATCTGTAACACCTCTATTTACATGTACTATTAAAATAATGTTCTTTTATTCTGAACAAGAACTGTTCACATAGGCACTACTGCCATGAAAGTGGCAGTGTATAATTGATGAATTCTAAGGACATTTGTGGTCCTACTCACGTCACCATTTACAAGTCAAAACTTACAGCCAAACATGGAAGAATAATGTATTTTAACATTTGTCAGGAAATATAATGAAGCTGAGTATTTTCTATTACATTTTAAAACCTGAAGATATTAATTACTCATCTCAACTGGTGGTATTAAGTCATCAAGATCCATTTTGTGCTCAGCGCACCATTGTCCTGCTCTAGGACTAAAAATTCAATCAAAGAAGCCTTGCTCCACTATTGCAAAAAGTACAAAATAGAAAGTTCAAGCTACCACTTACTTGATATGGCCTCCAAAATCTTATCCCCTTGACACCTGAGGAAGGATCCCACTGCCACTTGGCTCATGCAGATGCTTTTCCCTACAACTCTGAGCATTTCAGAGCATGGACTTTCTACAGAATCACAGTGGTGCTGAAGGCTCCTTTGGTTCTCCAAAAAACCAAACTAGCAGAAAGCAGAATGATGTCTAAGGCCATGGCTTTGAATTCAGGATCTGCAAAGAGACTTCCTAAAAAAGCCACAACAAACAACAAATCAGACATCCACAGCTGACTTCACAGCCCTTACAGCAAACTATGTAGCACAGGCTTTATTTCCAAAGTTTTGTTTTCCAACAGAAAGTGTTTTACTTCCAAAGCACTTGTTGCACCTGTGTAGTTCCCCCACAGCAGCAACACTGCCCAAGACAGAAGTTTGCAGTACACCTCTCTCTCCGGACTGTGAATGCCTTGTATTGCAATTATGTTCAAATGAAGCCATGCACAAAGGAAGGCCTACAAAACTGTCTTCTTCCTTTCTTTATCCTCCTCAAAAGCCACAGGGAATGTTTTTGCAGCACATTAGCTACTCTGCAAATTCAAAATCCATGGAGCTACATGTCTTTTTAAGAAAGCAAACCAACACAATACAAACTAAGCTCCCATCTGAAATTCTGCTTGAAGCAAATAAGCCATAGCCTTATTTACAGGTACACAAGCACCAGCTGTCAAGAGAAATGACCCTCACTGAGCACCAGGTTTATAGTTTTTCCTGGCAAATTCAGCTAACAAGAGCATAAGTGGCCTAGCAAAGGCACAATTTATACACAGCCCAAGATATCTAAAATGTAATTTTAGTAAGTGCTTTAAACTTTGCTAGAGTTAAGCTTATATTTTCATAACCGTAAAGGAATTAAGGGATGAAGTAGGTTAATGTCAGTCACTGGCTTCTGTTATACAAACATTCTTACTAGAGGCAGGACAGAAATAACAAATAGAACTCAATGCTAGGACATTATTTGCATCTCTCCCTTTTATCTGTTTGTAAAAGAAAAAAAAACCCGGCTTGTTAACCATCTGATCTACATTTTTGCAGAGATTAAGAAAATTCTCTTTAGCCTGTCAAATCTCTGAAGGAAAAAACACCTATTGAAGGCAGTTGAAATAGTTTTTATGACAAGTTCTACAGTAACATGTCAGTATTTATGAATATCTTGCTTCTGCTTGTTATGATGAAATTATCAACCTCTCCCCAATGTGCCTGCACATTTAATTTGTAACAAAATTTAAGCCTAAAAAGATTTGTCCTGCTTAAGAATTTTTAAAAGGTGCCATTACTTGTATTTTCTTCACTTTATTGCATTTTGGTTTGTGTCAAAACAGACGTTTTTTCATCCTCCAAATAAAGATTTCTTCCTCAACCAAGCCTATGGCTTTCACTGCCCAGCTCATGAAGAGGTTCCTAATCCCTCACAATTCAGTCAGCTGTAAGCAGTGCAACTCAGGCACCACTAAGCCTTTTCCCACCCTCCTTCTCCCCAAGGCAAAGGTAACAGGGTGCAAGGGCCCTTCCTCACCTTCCCAGAAGCTGGAAGCAAAGGGCTTTCAAGTGCAGTTAGGCCCTGTATTCTCTGCTTAATTCCTGAAGAGTGACAGGAATATTTGTTGGAGAAACAAATATACTTATCTAAGGTTTGGGGAACAGCAACTGCAAGACAGGAGCGTGAGAAACACTGGACTAAACAATGAAGGACACAAGATATGCACCCATATTCAACAGCTGGAAGCAGACTGATAACACCTGGAAGGCAGCCAAGTTTTAGGGAGGAACATTAAAAACCCACTGATATTATAAGACAGCTCAATAGTTTGCTCTTTAACACAAAATGGTACAGGTATAAAGATTTTACTGGTTTGAAATAAGAAAGAGTAGAGAAGCCAGTCAAGTGTTATTCAGAACAGAAGCTTGGATAAAGTGGTAGTTACTATGCAAGTGTCCTTCTTGAGCAGTCTCAAAACTTGGTACTGTTTACAGAACACAGAAGCCTAGCAAAACAGACAAGGAAAAAAACATTCCAGGAACTCACTCCACATCCCCCAAACTCCTGCCATGAGACAGTAACAGGAAAACCCAACCATTAAACATCACTAGAGCCAGTGGAACAGAGGGAACAGTGTTAAGTTACAGCTCTATTTTGTGATTTCTTTGCAGAAGTTGTTTTGTATAAAAGTATATCCTAATCATGCTCAGGTATCATCCAGCAAGACACATCAAAGAGGCAGCTCTCTTTCACATAGAAATGCTGAAGCAACAAGATTAAAATAATGAATTATTTTAAAAGCAAACACAAACACACTAAAGCAGATTTTTTTGGTGGTTGAAATCACTTTTATTTGTGAGGAACGTCACCCATGCTGCACAGTTTCAAATAGATCTTAACAAGGAACGCGGTAGTTTGTCCTCCCCATGTCCTGCAGTGAACAGGACTGGCACAGAAAAAAAAAACTCACACTTGGGAGGTTTAGCACCAGCATCCAATAAAAAAAGCATTTTATTTCAATTTTAGTTCTTTGGTAGTTTTTTTTCCCTTTTCAGTTTGATACCAAAAGAAAAATTGAAAAAAATCAATACTAGCAAAACAGTGAAATTCTAGGGAAAAAAACCCCAAAAAACAAAAAGCCCCACAGTTGCTGTTGAAACTAGGGAGGTTGTTCTTTCTGAATCTCACTCTCTTTCTCTCTTCATGCATCTATCTTGTAGGCGTTCCCTGGATCTCAAGCTGCTGGTAATTTTTCTTTTACATTTTGGTATTTCAAATCTTTGCTTTCGTCATCACTGTTGACAATTTATTGCTTGCGTGTTTCTTTGGTGTTACTTTTGAGCTGTACTTTAGGACACCTGTTGAAGAGCCAAATGTTAAAAAAATGCAGTTTAAGTTTCACTTTCTCAATAAATAGACAAGGTGTCAAATGAAAAGAGTTATAACAGGCAGGATAAGCACAACTGGCTTATCCTGTTCATAATCAGGATCTTCCTAAAATAAAATAACTAATCAGTAGATGCTGTTACCATACAGACCATAGAGCTTCCTGGGAAAAAAGGAATCAATTATACAGCAAAACTTCCTTGGTGACAAATACAGAGGCAGAGAAGAGAAAGAAGACAAAAGCAGCATCTTGGTTTGCCTCTGCAGCACTCTCAGAACTTATCACAAATATCAAGCCATACATAAGGGAATGTGGCCAGAATCCTAGGAGCACACACACTCTGCTTCCATGGGAAAACAGGAACTGTCCATATTCCTTACCTGAGCGATGGTAAAGGTGCCTGGGGAGCCGGACATTACTCAGCACCACTCTGCTCTGTCACTGGAGCAGGATTTTCAGCAGGTGTTTCAGTCGCCTTTGTCTGAGACACAACAAACTCTTATTATGGGCAAAGGCTGACCTCCACACCCTTCCTCTCGTCAGTGGTACAGCCACCATAATGCAGGTTTTAAAACAATCAAGAAAAAATAATCTCTAGAAAATATTAAATTTTGGTGTATTTCCTGTAATTGAGTATTACACAGCAGTTTCTGTCAAGGGAACACCTGAAGTAGACACTGAATGAGAAAACCTTCCCTCAGTTAAGTAGAATCTGTGTTTGCAAACACAGATTATCTGGTTCAAAAAGCTCAGGAAATGATATAGAGCTTTCAAATTCATCTCTCATGCTACATACAGACTTAAGGTTTATGGAAGCAAGAAAACACAACGGTTCCCACTTCAAAAATAGTTGTTACAGTCTGACTCCAATTAAGAACTATCCAGAAGCAATCTCTATCCCACTGCTGGTTCCTGTTAAGATAAGGTGCTTATTCTCCAAGAGGGTCAGAAGAAGCAAGCAAGGAAATCAGTGCATCAGACTGGTCATCAGACGTATCCAGCACCTGAACACATTTATTAACAACTCACACGGGGCAGAAAGTTTTGGGCATTCACCCCACTAAAACCTCTGCTAGATACAATCATAAAATGGTTCGGGTTGGAAGGGGACCTTGAAAATCACCTCATTCCAACCTTCTGCCACAGGCAGGGACACCTTCCGCTATCCCAGCTTGCCTGGCCTTGAACTCTTCCAGGGATGGGGCACCCACAGCTTCCCTGGGCAACCTCTGCCTCAGAGGGAAGATTTTTTTTTCCTCATGTCCAATATAAACCTTCTCTCTTTCAACTTTAACTCACTGCCCCATGTCCTGTCACTCCAGGCCCTTGCAACAGTCTTGTCTCATCTTTCCCTTCAGGCACTGCAAGGCCACAACGAGGTCACCCCAAAGCCTTTTCTTCCCCGGGCTGAACCATCCCAGTTCCCCCAGCGCTCCCTCCCTGCCCGTGGCTCTGAGCAGCTGGGTGTCTGTACCTCTTTGCCCTCCTGTGCCGGAGCGCTGGCTGGGCGCGGCCGGCGCCGGTAGTTGTAGGGGCGCCTGTAGCCGCGGCGCAGCGGCTGCTGGCTCATGGCGTTGGCCTCGTGATGGTTCTCCTTGTTTTCAGCCTCTCCAGTCACCGGGGCAGGGCGTGGGCGAGGGGGCCCTCTGAGAGGGGCAGAAAGAGGTTCAGTATGAAAGAAGCCCAAGAAAGGTTAAACTACAGTAATTTTAGCCCAGCAAAACTTCCCGTAACCAAGTATCATCCTCAACAGTTTTCAGTGCTAGCAAACCATCCCTTCGGGATTTGGCTGCCATATGGTTCGAAAGCAAAGAAAGGAAGTGGGTGTCTCTTCAAAGCTGAAGTTACCTCATCATATTCTGCTGTCTGTCCTGCAGTGAAGATGCAGTTAGCCCCTTTGAATTGCTGGCTAGCAGAAGAAACAAGCCAGTAGCGACCACACAGGCTGATTGGGCAGTTGGCTTTGGCATGGCTACGTAACAGCCCAGTCCTATATCTAATTAATGGTGCAGTCCTTGCAATCCTCCTCTCTTCTACCTGCAAACCATTCCTGGATCTTTTTTCTTTGCCTCATGTTGCCACTCTTAATTGATTAGAAAAAGCACCTATCACAGGTGAGCTCGACCTCATTAATACTAAGCTATCAAGTCCACATTCTTGATGTATACAGGAGCATTTCACCTTATTTCTAGAAAAAAAATGTTTATAAACTGTCAAAACACAGCCAAAATCCAGTTCCCATTAGATAATCCACAGCTACCTAGACCCGAAAACCAAATTAGCTTTTCTAAAGGAACCTAACAAAAAGTGCCAGTGTCACTGGATTAAGTGCCTGTAAACAAAAGCAACACCTGTGAACTCAAACAGAAGCATTGTGCACTGATAGGATATATCACTCCTCTCATAGGAAAATTGCATCAGAAAATCACAAGTTTCCATTAGTCACGGACAAGTTACTCAGCCTGTGATTCAACCATATGACGTGCAAAAGCCTCACTGGACTTGCTGTGGTGCTATGTCTGACTGCCCAAAACTAATGAAGACTTTCAGGAATTAAATTTATTCAGCTTGGATGCCAACAAGCAGCAAGCATCAGTAGTATCCCATTTCCCACAGTCCTAGATAAGATAAAAGAGCCAAGTTGAAAGTGAATATTCATAAACAGCAAAGCTCAAAGTAGAGGTGGAAGGTTTGTGGCTTTAGACCCAGATTCCAAAAGGATGGATCTGTTGTGCATGTAACAGGCAAGCCATTACAATTAAGAACAATCTTGTTATCCCTATCAAATTCAGCTTGTTGCTGTTCTTGCACTGTTAGTCACCTCTTTTGTTTTTGAGCAGACATGCACATGAAAAAATGGGGATTACATCATTTTCATGGATCATCTCTAAATTCAGTGTTGGAATTTGACTTCATAATCTATTTGATAGACAAGGACAATATGATGAGGTGCAACCGAGTGAATGGCAGACAAACCAGCTCCCTGAGGACCTTTAAAGTCACTTGTCCAATTCCCTTCAACTAGATCAGGTTGCTCAGAGCCCCGTCCAACCTGACCTTGTAAGGGGCATCCACCACCTCTCTGGGCAACCTGTTTCACATCTACCACACTCATAGTCAAAGTCTTCCTTCTATTTATTCTAAATCTCTTTTAGTTTAAAACCATTACCCCTCATGCTAACACAACAGGCCCCACTAAAAAGTTTATCCCCATTTTTCTTATAAGCCCCATTCAAGTACTGGGCAGCCTGCTGGCCATGCTGCTTCTGCTGCAGCCCAGGATATCAGTGGCTTTCTGGGCTGCAACCCCACATTTACCAGCTCACACAGAGTTTTCACCCACCAGCACCCCCAGCAGGGTCCCAGATCAAGGATTTGGTTCATTACTTGTCCAGGAAAGTGCAAGTGTTCAGCTAGGAGGACATGGACACTGCAACTCACTCCACCATGCTGTTCAGTTGTGGGAAGTAATGGGATGCCAAGAATTCTTTGCCCTTTCTGGGCCATTATGATTCTGAACATACAAGCACATGAAACAAATTTCTCCAAGTAATTAAAATGCTTCTCACTGTCCCTACCATTTGCACATGTGTTCCAACACTTGGAAGCCTGGATGGAACCCAAAAGCATCTGAGTAACACAGCAGAGGAACTGTACAGACCTGCGATAGCGGGGACGGTAGGTAGGATTCCTCTGCACTTGCTGAAGTTGTCCTCCTTCTGTGACCCCATCCTTGATTTCTCCCTCACCACCCTGCTACCAAAAGAAAACAGAAGTGATGTATTTGACAGGCAGTATATTAGCCATAATCCTGAATGCAAACTCAAAACCAATATATCAGTACAGAAACCCCAGGATACTGGGCAAAAAGCAGCAGTAGATTCTCAAAAGGCCTAAATTTGGGCAAAGTTAAGATGAAGACAGAACAGGAATCATCAATGCTGCCCCTGCTCCTCACAGACTAAGAAGCTGTTCTTACAAGCATTCTCTCTGATGCATATTAAGTGCATTTCACTACATGAAATGCACTGTAAGGGGTACACGTTGTGGAGAGGCAGCTATTGATCAGGACAAATCTGTATTTGGAAAGCTAACAAAGACATCACACAGAAACTTGCCACAAACCATATTCTACACAAAGCCCATCTTTCAGGGAACCCCCACAAAAACATCAAGAATGTTAAGATACAAAAACTATATTACCTCACATCAAACACTCTTTCTACACAGTCTTCTCACTCTTTCAGAGATGCAGTAGTTATCTTTCCCCTTCAGTTGTTAATTGCTAAAGCGGAATGTTGATTTGGGTGGTGTTTTTTCTGGTTTGATTTTTGTTTGTGGTTTGTGTTTTAAATGCCAGCCATCAGTAATGTCTGTTTTATAAAATGTTACATGACTTAAGAGTTCCTTGTGTATTAGTCTTCCCTTTAAAAGAAGGAATTTAACAAGATATCTAGAAAAAGTGCATCTTCTGCATCTGATCTTGTAAGAAGCAAAAGCTGTAGCCTCCTGACAGCTCTTAGTAGTCTACCTTAAGTTTCACAGTTATCCTTCCCATTCTGCACAGCCATTTTAATCACCATCACCATACACAATTAAAAACAATCATCTGTGATGCTCTCGCCTGTATAAAACTGATCAAGGTAACTAAATATTCAAAGGAACTAGGATAGATAGTAGGAACAGGTAGTATTTGACAGCAGCTGAGGTATAATTGAGAGACTCAGAACTCAAAAAAATAACTTTTCTCAGTTTACAACAGCTTCATAGTACTTATCCACTTCGCAAAACCAATCTGTTCTGGTTTTGTCAAGATGCCTTGTACACCATAACTTGAAAGTCTATTAGACCTATGTTGCACAGTCAGAAGTGCCTCAGTCAGGCAGGTGAGAAACAGCCCTGCCACTGTTGTGTGTGGCAGCAGCAATCCAGGGAAATTGAACTCACACTCCGAGGTGGGCCCCTGCGCCGGCCAAAGTAGCCCCGTCGATAGCGGCGCCGGTCTGCGGCGTAGCGGCTGCCTTCCACGGGGACTCCGTCTGGACCGGTGACGTTCGCTGCTTCTGCACCCTGAAAGGATAAAAGAAAGGCAGCCAGGGTGGTGTGAGAAAACAACAAGGAGAAGATGAATCACGAAACAAGCTTTTTTGCACAAATTCCAAGCTACAGTGATTCCTTTCTCCTGCACAGGGCAAAAGGAGGTTTGTTATTCCCAGCCCCTTAACCAAGGGATATCATCATGAGTTAAGATACTGAAATCCTAACCAATGCACTGCGTTCAGAGGAGGAAGCAAGAAGGAACTGACTGAAACAAAAATAACCCTCAAAGGATGTTCAGGGAAGCAGAAGCATAAGGAAATTGAAAGTTCTTTCAGTTACTAAGCTATGAAACTCCAAGAAAAATTGTTCAGGGCAATACAAGCTTCAGTTAATAATCACTGGGCAGGCTGTAGGCTTCAAACGTTCTCTAAAGTAACAACTGCAGATTCTAGAAACACTAGGATGCAGTTTCCTAGTACTTTTAATACATATCTACAAATATGCCTTCATGAAGCCTTTAAAAAACAATTTCCCCCAGAAAAGCTACATGAATGCCACCGACCCAGTGACTAGCACATCAGACAGAGGCACCAGAGACACAGCTAAAATTGTGTGTGATGTTATCTATGCTGGACCACACCCTGAGGCTCCATGATGTCTCACCTTCTCTCCCTCGACCACATCAAACTCTACAGTCTCTCCATCGCCAACGCTGCGCAGATACTTCCGTGGATTGTTTTTCTTTATCGCCGTCTTGAAAGGAAGATGCATTAAAATATGTTATGTTACTTATCTTACACATTCATAGCCCCACACATGAGGGAAGGGCAGTATTTCTCTGCTACAATGCCAACTCTACACACCAGAGCAGTCCCCACACTGTGTATTTCAAATACACAGATGTCTCTTATTCCACAGGCCCAGCAACACTCAGTTCAAGGTCTCCTATCTTCTCACTATTCATGAGTTTATAAATCAGCTGCTGCCCCAGGATCTGCTCTGTCCAGCACACTGAAGACGGAAATTATTACAAATCTCTGCATGAACGGAGTTCATACTCAGTGTTTGATCTCCTCCAAGCTGTACCAAGGCAGCCCTAGCAGCAAGTGGGACCCCTGCCTTCAGTCATTAGGAGAGCTGTAGACTACTAAACAGAACTCAAGACCCAGAGCATTTCTGTAGAAGCATTAACTATATGGCATCACGGCAAGTCACAGTAACTAGAAAAGAATTACTGTAACTCTGGTGTAACAAATCAGCATTTTATCTAAGCACTGTAAATAAGACCAGAATTATTAGAAGAGTCTGTGATAACACAGGAATAGTACCAGAACAGACAAATGCAATCTTAGCCATCTCCTGGACAGAAACCCCAAAGTGTTACAATAATAGCTGTGAATAATAGTAATGTTATTGTTACATAAAAATATAACAACGTGGGTTTGGATCAAAGCCAGTTGTACACCTCCTCACACTTACAGGAAACACTCAAACCTCCTGGAGCAATTTTCAGTCTGTCAGCTACAAACACCTTGCTCGTTCTCTGTGGAATATTTCTAGGACTCCACAAAAGGTTGTTAGCAGGGCAAGCCTAGGGTCTGTCCCTTAGGTGAGGCTGTGCAAACTGGAAGATGCCAGGGAGAAAAGACCAAGAAATGCATTGTACAAGCTAAGCCAGTAGCTATTTTCTTACTGAAAGATTATTATCTTGCAATAGATTATTAAAGACCAATTCACATTAAGTTTCCTGATGTGGGACAGTTGGCAGGAAGGAGGGAGCTCTCTGCAGAGCCAGCAAAGAGAAACACACATGGAAACACAGGGCATAAATCCGGCTTAAGAAATGGGATGTAGGGCAGAAACAGAAGACTCAGTTTTCCTATCGGTCTGCAGTTCAAGGAAAACTGCAAAATGATCATCAGTCGAGCTGTTACCTTTGCATAGCAACAGTATTTAGTCAACAACAGCCCCAAAATGTTTCCAACTGAAGGAAAAATATATTCAGTTTAAAGCTTATCTTGACTAGTTTAGGAAAGCTATTTTCCTTTCTGCTGAATATAATCTCCTTTGTGTTTCAGGCAACATGTCCTCCTAGCCATACTTTTCCTTATGCCATGCAGCATCCCTGAACAGCCTGAGGAAGGATGCAAGACTGTACATACTATTACTATCAAAGCAAAATCATCCCAAGAGGTTTGGGGATTTTAATACAGAAACAGAATGAGCTGTTCAAGGCAATTCCTTTGGGAATTACTTTGGCAAGCAGAGACTCCACAATTAACTCAAACTTTGCTTTCTGCTGACTTTTTAGTGTAACTGTCCCATTTCTAAAAGCTACATAGAAGTGTCTGCTTTTCCAGAAATGTTATACACTAGTACTAAAACCCTTAATATGCAGCAAAGTTAATGGTTTAGTACTATTTGTACTGAAACAACTGACTAAAACTTGTAAGACTTGTGCTTTGCATATGATAGAGATGTCAATAAGCTGTATTTCAAACACCTTCCCTGTAAGTGCAGAAGAAAGGACTAACAAATTTCTTTTCAGCAGAGGGTACACTTAAGAATGATGAAACCCCTTAAATATCCTTCAAAAAGCATAATGGAGGATAAAAGCAACAATATTCCACATGTTCTGTTCCCAGCTCTATGGACAGACACTTCAAGAATCCAGATCTGCAATTACCAACAGGAGGTAGAAGCTGCAGTAGCCTGTAACTTGTTTTATAAAGGCAATCAGGACAACTTTGAGTAAATCCTAGAAATCCAAGCAGAAACCATACAGCTTTACTACTTCAGCTGCAGATACACATCGCTGAAATAAGCTTTTAACAAGCCTAAGCTCTAAGCTTGATGAAAAGACTTTTACTCTGTGTATCCAGAGGGGAGAGAGCATTATTCTCCCTGTTACTGTTTACCAGCATCCTGCAGGCTCCAACTTCTGATTCCAAAGACAGATGTTTCATATTAACAGACAACACTCAACAACAAAGCCTTTCCTTTTCCCAGTGGGAATACTGATGAACAGGCAGCCAGAAGAGCCTCCAGAGCTAGTTCAGGTTTTTGTTTGAAAGAGTTGTTTCCATATGCTCATACCACATCATCAGCACATCCAGCATTGTTCCAGTAACAGCCAAAATTTGTTACACTGATTCCTAGTGCAGGTACTTCAAGCTACGCGTGATCAACACAATCCAGTGAAGTGAAGAGAGATTAACTCTTCCTCACAGCTCCTTGATTTAAAGTCTACCTAATTAAATGTAACTGCTCTGGCTGCTGACACTTTTCCTGTTGTTAAATTGCAAAACACACTGCAGCCCACGAGGCAGATGGATCCCTTTGCTCACAGCACCTGTAGCTGACTGACACAGTGCCCTGGACAGCACCTTGCACCAACCAACCAGACAGGGATGCAAGGTGAAGAACTGCCCTTCCAAAACCATTGCCTGGGGCCCCTGCAAGACAAAGGGTTAACTCAAAGCAAGCCATGCATGCCCTAAAAAGAAAAGCATTTTAATCTGTACTAGTTATAAATAGCATCCAATAGCCAGACACCAAGCACTAACCCCCATTCCAATCATGAGATCGGCTCCGTTCCCTGCAGATGCATGCAGGGGAGGCAGGGAGAAGCTGTATCTATTCAACCAGGTCAGCCTTATTCTGAAGGGATTAGGAGCATAATCAGCCCCTCCCAGGCACGAGGGAGGGGCAGAGCAGGCACTATCAGTGCAGAGGGAGCTTGAAGCAGGATGCTTGCTCACAGCATGGATTTGCCTCTCTCGTCAGACAGCCCCATCAGGAGCTCTGGGCAAGAACGTCCCAGGCTCTGGGAGTGAGCACATCCATGTACAGGATGAGGAACATCCGACTGCAGCCAAGCCAGAGTGGCAATGGAAGCATCTATTCTGCCATGCTCAGCCTGCCAAGAGGCTTTAATCCAGTGCAGGCCTGCACATGATGTGGTATTTCTGAAACAAAGCCAGTTTTGCTCATCTCAAAAGGAGATGGGAAATACCCAGCCCTCTACACACACATCCACCAGTTTACATGTAGGAGAATAATGTTCTCTACAGGTGAAGGAGACAAAACAGCACAGATAACACTAGCTTTCTGTTTGGGTCTCAGCTGGCAGCCTTCCCAAGCAGAACAACACTGATCCATGTTATCTGTCATCAGCACAACCGCCATTTTCCAGGATATTGTCTCACAAGTATCAAGGAAACCTCGTTTGTCTTTAAGGCAGCGCTGCCTATCCAGAACATGTTTCTCATCTAGAACCGTTCTCACCCTCCTTTGGACACAATCCCACCAGACCACAGATGGGTCAGCACACCCACAGCACAGGCTGCTAAGGGAGGAAAATGACCATCAAAAATCAGTATATTCATGGACAGCTCTTGCTCTCAAGTCCACCAGCTGAAACAGGAATGTGTACTGTGCACACTTCCAAATATCATTTTCTCTCATAACAGGCACTGGTTTTATCCCCTTCCAGCTTCAGCTAATGGGTGTACACCCTATGACCCAGAGAAACAGTT
Organism: Hylia prasina; assembly: GCA_013397195.1. Taxonomy (NCBI): domain Eukaryota; kingdom Metazoa; phylum Chordata; class Aves; order Passeriformes; family Sylviidae; genus Hylia; species Hylia prasina. The sequence continues at coordinate 120,317 of VYXD01006574.1, forward strand.
ACCATTGTTACCACAGTTACCACTGTTTAGTCATCAAGACACAAGATCTAAACTAACTCTCAGTGTTGACTCATCAGCTAAATGCACATGCACGTATGCTCATTCTCAGTGGCCAGCTCTGGGAACAAACTTCTTGGTTACATTTGACAGAAATACTGTCACTTAAGCCACAGAGAAAGTTCATGCTTTCAAAGATGACATGAGCCTGCAGACATTTTATATGGGACAAACTCTAGGGGCAAGACTGCAGTTTCTGGTGGATGATGCAAAACCAGATCTAAGCCAACTAATCAGTTGACATCAGCATGGAGACAGCATCCTGTCTTGCCATTATTTGCCTGCAACCTGAGAGTCACAGTATAAACTTAGAACAGTCTCCTGACAGCTCAAGGAAAGTTAGCCAGCAACAAGCCGCTGGGCAAGCTCCCTCTGGGCACACAGCCTTCCTCCTCTTCTGCCTAAGAGCAGCTGTCTGGTGCACAAACAGCTGATGGCAACCCCGGGCTGGTCAAGAGCCAGATTAGATCACTTTCCCTCCAATACCAGGGAGGGCAGACAGAACAGACCTGCAAGTGAAGAGGGTAGGAAGAAACAAAAGACACAAGGAGCACGAGGAAGTAGGGAGAAGGACAGGCAACAGTAGCAAGGTGTTCACAGAGGAGTCATCTCACCAAGGAGAGACAACCAAACAAAAACCACACCAAAAACCACCTTTTAGTGTTCAAATCAGAGCAGGAAAAAAAAGAGTTAAGAAGGGTTAAAATGCCTAGCTCTTCATAGAGAAGGAAAACAACCTAATATTTCTCCCTGAAAATTTCAATATACACATCCACTCAAGTTATAGGCAGAAAATATTCTGAGAAGCCAGAACAAGGTTGGGTAGCTACTGCAGGAAGCTGCATTAGAAACCTATCATAGCACACATCTCTAAGCACAAATACTGCTATCTTACCTGATGAACAAACACATCTTCTTTGGTATCATTTCTGTGAAAAGAAAGTGAGAAGTCGTAAGAGTTCAGACTAAAGAGACTTAACTAGAAATTCCTGACTTTTCAGGTGAAACCCTCCTTCTCTCAGCTTGCAGCACATGCCCTGAATTCCATCCATTCTGTCTAAGCCTATGCTACCAAAACCCTGCTCTGAACTTCTACTGTCATGTGCTTGAGAACAGAAGAGACTCCAGGGCCCTCAAAAGCGTAAGAGGACAGGGGAGGTTCTCTGTAATCTTCTGGCAAACCTTCAGTGTTTTCTTTTTATGCAGGGCAGAGTTGATGACTGAACTGCTTGTTTTTCACTACTCCAACTACCCAAAAACACTTCCAGAGGGACTGCAACCTGAGCTCTGAGCTGTTACCACAGAGGTCAAACAAGACTATCAACAGGACTGGCCACAGCTGTTAACAGAGATCTCCTTTCAGTGAAACTCAAAGCAACCAGGCACAAGAGGTGTTAGCAGAGTCCACAGCAGGAAGACCCAGACATGAACATGAGGTTTTCTGGATTAGGCCAGACAGTTCAGGCTTCCACATGCAAAACACAAAGATAAGTCTGAGACCTTGATTCTGTGTTGCCATACAATAAAAAAAAGTCTAAGCCCTGCCATCTGTTCACTCAATTCCTCCTCAGCAAACAGAACAGGTGGGTCAAAGAGTTTGTGAAGATAATGCATAATCCCAAATTTGTTGTCCTGGATTGTAGCAACAGTAAACTTCACGTTAGGAAGAAAGCTAACAAGTCATTACACCACAACCAGGAGAAGGCTCTTACATCAACTGCTATCACAGATTTTAAGAGGACTTCCTAATTAAAACTTTTCTTCTAAGCTTACATAACACTGGATAATAACCTCCAGAGACTGAGATTAATACCACACCACTACTGGCTTCAAATCCATGAACGTGGGGTCTTCTACCCCTTTCTCCAATGTCCAACTCACCCAAATCTACCTGATGCATAACAGCTTGCCAGGTGTGCTTTTTGGAACACAAGTGTTCAGCATGCAGCAGTTTCATTCCTCAAAAAAGCACACAAGACATTTAAGCCCCTCAACCTCAAAGATATTTCAGCCTTAAAAGCCAGAGTTTCCTTCCTTCCTAAGGTTGCAGTATGATCAATCTCACCTACAGCTGTTTGGATTCTCAATGCTATTCAGAGGTTTGTTTGTGCCCAGAGAAGAGGGAAAAAACCAAAAGATACAAAGAGATAATTTCTACAAAACCCTGTGGACACTATCAGAATATCTCCATGAGTATCCACAGGAGATATTCTGACCAACCAGTTAACACTGAAGTTTACCCAAAAGTATTTCCCCTCATCCTCCTACCTTTTTCAGGCCTTCCAAATAAGCCAGGCAGACACTAAAGAATATGCAGCTCATTCAGGGTGTAGTAGAAGTAAACATGAGACACAGGTAACAGACCAGATTTGTAGTGAGTTTGACTCTGTTTTCTCCCCATACACATAACCTTTGATTGGGGGCTGAGGTGTTTAAGAAAGAGTTTGCTGAGTGCCTGGCCTAAGATGACTATCAACTGCTTGAACTTGTAGTTAGGTCCTGAGATCTCTGTTGCAATTAGTAACACATGGCCTATCATGTGTACCACAAATCTTAGGACAGCATAAATAAAACTAGCAGAATTTAAACATACCTGTTGATAAAGCCATATCCATTTCTGACATTGAACCACTTGACTGTGCCAAGAACTTTGGTGGCTGGAATGAAAATTACAGAAGTTAATCTAAAATATAAGAAAGTACAATGATGTTATATAAATACTTCTATAATTGCATATGAAGTTGCAACCAGACTTACTCTGTTCCCTTAACACTCAAAGTGTGCCTTCATTTCCCAGCTCAGTTCATTCTAACGCAGTAAGAAGACACAGTGCTTTAACACACTGTTCTTCAGCCAAGGGTTTACCATACAGCACAAAACCTAGCTCTATTTTCCAAATTGACCATCCATCCTCTTTTCTTATCCCAGAAATGGGCAGCAAAGCTGAAAATCCCACTGCCATTCACCAGTTCTCTTTAGGTTCCTAGCTAGACATGAAACATAACTGAAGGAAAGTTTAAAATTCCTCTCTTTTAGTTACAGCTACCCTTCTTTCTTCCTTGGAAACCAGAACTGTCCAAAGGAGTATCAAGTACTGTGCAACCCTCTCAAGTTGAAAGGCAGCACATTCTTATTCTGGAAAAGCTCCTTCTTGCATTGTCAGCATCACAGTAACCAAGTAAGACCCCACAAGACTTTTCATTGTTTTTAGTACTCCTACTGCGAAAATGATCTGTGATTGCTTAGTTACAAAGTGACCAACTTCATATTCCATGACTTTCAGGATCAAGGCAAGCTCCTGTCTCAACAATAAAACAGCATCTACTTAGATGCCACAGTGCAGTGTCTTATAGGACCTGACAAAACCTGTTTCTCCAACTTATAGGAATGTGTAGGAGGAACTTGACAGTGATGGAGGCAGTTCAACCCCTCCTTACCTCACAGCAACAGGATGGACACCATAAACTTGTACTTTTCAAACCTCTAGTAAAAGGAGAGTTTTAGTCTCTGTAATTTAAGAGCTGTTACTTGTTAACACAGCTTGATTACAACTACCTAATCAACCTGTGCAGTCCTTACTTGACAAGAGTCTTAGTCACCTACAGATGACTGCTTGCTAAAAGCCTCACATACATGTTTTGGGGGTGGCAGGAACCCAAGAGGTAATTAAAAGGAAAACAGAGTAGAGAATCTCCAGTTTAGAAGTCCAAGCCACTCTGCTAGAGGCAAGAAGACATTGTAAGTTGTTACCTTCATTACTCTACACCTGTATTCTTTTCTAAATATTCACAAGGAGATGACAGAGCCAGACAGACCTTTGGTCTCATGGAGTCTTGCCATTCTCATACACCCCTCAAGTAAGAGCATCTGACAACAGCAGTGCATTGTAGCACTACTGCTTTTATTACTGCCAGTAACAGGGCCCTTCTTATTGCCCTTTTGGAAATTAAGTTTTTGGTCTCCTTTAACACACTTTTTAGTAGAAAATTCTCATTTAGAAGCAGCAAAGTCTTAACATGACTGAGAGATTACCTAGGGAAAAAAGGACTCTGCCTAGTCCAACATACATTCCCAAGAATTCTTGCTTACTGGAACAGAAAAACATTGTTTCAGTGCCCAACACTGTTTCAGTAAACAGTGTTCAGCAGCAGTATTTACAGCTGTGCTTTTAGGTTTAGTTTCATAGAGACATCACCACATACAGACACTTCCTGCTACCACAATGGCATGGGCTGCAAGAGCTCTCTGCACTCACGCAAGTCAACAGGAGGGGACGGGGGAACACAGAAATAGTGCCAACAGTACCTGCAGGTTTCAGCCTGCTTTGAGAAACTGCCATACCACTGCTTCCCTCAACATCATCCTTTCCCTCCCCTGCAAAACAGCTTTGGAATCTGTTAGCCTACTTCAACCAGATTAGGAAGAAACCTAGGAGGTATGACATAAACCCTCAGAGGGGTCAAGAGGCTGGGGAAAGAGGCAGTCAAAACTCACTCTGTGGCCAGCTGGCTGCTGCTAAGTGGAGGAGTATGCACACAGTTTAAAAACAACATTGTTCCAGCAGGGAGACTCCAATATATTCCCCCTACGACAGTGTGCTAGAGAAATACTATGCCCCTAAGTATCACTGTGGGCCAAAAGAACCTCAGACAACAGCAATAACACTAAACATCCACGGCACAGTCACTGGTAAGCCTGAGGAGGGACGTCTGGCAAGGAGGAGGATAAGCCCATTGGAAAACACAGTAACCAGTTAAACTGATGAGTCACAGAAGGCAGTTGATGTGCTGACGTACATCCCACCAGCAAATAGAGAAGCCCACATATTTCTACAAGATGCTGTGCTCTGATGCTATCAAAACAATCATCAGCCACTCCTACCGATGACAAAATAGCCTTTTAACAAGGAGAGCCAAAGCTTCCTGCGACCAGGAGAAAAGAGAAAGTTGAGTAACCTTTACCCATATTCCTAGAAGTCAGACATTTGGATGCCACAAGCAAGCATAAGACTTTGCTTCTAACGGGATCTTTGTAAAAGAAGGTTTAAGTGAACATACCTACACAGGTGACCATTAACAGGGACATTTGAAGTGGCCTTTAACATAAGTCCATTTTCAATTAGCATTTACAGTGACCATTTTCCTCATCACTCCTAATAAAAAGCTTGCCCAGCAATAAGACCATTTTGCAAAACCATCACCATGGTAGTTTTCATTTTTCCTGCTCGTTCAGGAAAGGCACTTCTACCTCCACTTCCCCCCACCCCTTTTCTCCAAGCAATAAGAACAGGTGAACAAGGTAAAAACACTACCAGGAGCGAAACAAGCCACATTAAGGCACGAAGCAGACAGATACACCAGCAGATATGGATGTGCTGATTCCTGTGTATTAATTACTGACAAATGAGGTAACGGGGGAGAAAAAAAATCACACAAGCTGTGCCTCCAATCTCTGTCTCGCTAGTATTCTTCTTCCTAACTCCACTACAGAGAAATCCTTTACCTGCCTTCTCTTTCTAACATCAAGACTTCAGTCTTCCCCTTCAGAAGAAAAGGTCCTGTGTATCCGTAAGGAAATTTGGGACTCTACACTGTAAGGCAGCTTCAACTTTGCCTTTACCAAACCCTCGGAAGTTACACAGTTAGTACACCCCTACCGGCAGTAGTCTGCAGATTGAAGTTCTGTTCTTTTCAACAGGTTGATCTCATTTCATCACAATGAAAAAGCGTCACACTTGCTATGCACAGGGCTTGAGGACAGGGGTGACAACATGGTATTTCGATTGCCTTTTTACTGATAGTAAAGTAGAAACTAAACCCCGCCCCTCCAAAAAAAAAAACTCAAAACAAACAAACCCCACTAAACGTGGAAGCAATATTCTTTATGGATAGAAAAGTCGTGCCAGGACCTTAACATTAACGAGAAGCACACATGGTTTCCAGCAGCCCTTTCCGGGGGAGATGCCACCGGCAGGTGCCGGGAAGAGGCTGAGCCCGGCTGTGCCGCGCTCGCCGTCCCGCACGGTCCGGGCCGACGAGGCGC
>VYXD01006574.1:126698-137237 GCA_013397195.1 Hylia prasina
CGGCATGGCATGGCACGGCGCGGCATGGCGCGGCGCGGCGCGGCACGGCACGGCACGGCGCGGAATGGCATGGCACGGCACGGCACGGCACGAGGAGAGAATCTACATTCTACAACTGATCGCACGCAATCTACAACTTCTGCATGAAGGGAAGCGGAGCCGCAGGCACTGATCTCCTCTCCCTAGTGACCAGGGGCAGGGTCTGAGGGAACGGCTGGAGCTGTGTCAGGGCTAGGTTAGCGTGGATATCAGGAAAAGGTTCCCCTGCAGAGGGTAGTGGGCACTGAACAGGCTCCCCAGGGAATGGTCACGGCCCCAAGGCTGTCAGAGCTCCGGGAGCGTTTGGACAGCGCTCTCAGGCACGGGGTGGAATTGTTGGGAACGCAGAGCCGGGAATAGGACTCGGTGATCCTCGTGGGGTGCCTTCCAACTCAGGGCATGTTCCGTTACTCGGGGATATGGCATTACACGGCGTGGGTGGGCGATCTCCAGCCGCTTGTCCGTGCCTGTCAGTGCGGACACACATGGCCACAGGTGCACACAGGTGTCTGTCTGTCTTGTGTGTCCGTGTGTCCGTGTGTCTGGGCGCGGCCCTGCGCCATCCCTGGGGCCGACCCGCTTGGGGGCTGCGCGGGCACGGCGCTGGGCGGAGATTGCGCGGGAGCGCGCGGGCGGGCGGATCCGCCTGAGGGCGTTCGGGGTCCGGGCGTTCGGTGCGAGGTGGGAGCGCGGGGCTGAGGGGGCTCTGGGGTGTCGCTGAGGGGCTCTGGGGTGCTGAGGGAGCACCGTCTATCGCCGAGGGGCTCTGGGGTGTTGCTGAGGGGGCGCGGGGTGGCTGTGTGCATTGGCGCGGTCATTCCTATTTCTTCCCGCTTTTCTTCTCACGTCGGCACTTTTATTCCCTCGGTGTCCTCCAGTTCCCACCACCCCGGGGCATTTAGTTTTCACCCCAGCTGTCCCGCTGCTGCCTCATTTCTCTGCCACTGGCCGTATAACTCTCTCAGCTTCTAGTCTTGGCGCGGCCCTGCGCCATCCCTGGGGCCGACCCGCTTGGGGGCTGCGCGGGCACGGCGCTGGACGGAGATTGCGCGGGAGCGCGCGGGCGGGCGGATCCGCCTGAGGGCGTTCGGGGTCCGGGCGTTCGGTGCGAGGTGGGAGCGCGGGGCTGAGGGGGCTCTGGGGTGTCGCTGAGGGGCTCTGGGGTGCTGAGGGAGCACCGTCTATCGCCGAGGGGCTCTGGGGTGTTGCTGAGGGGGCGCGGGGTGGCTGTGTGCATTGGCGCGGTCATTCCTATTTCTTCCCGCTTTTTTTCTCACGTCGGCACTTTTATTCCCTCGGTGTCCTCCAGTTCCCACCACCCCGGGGCATTTAGTTTTCACCCCAGCTGTCCCGCTGCTGCCTCATTTCTCTGCCACTGGCCGTATAACTCTCTCAGCTTCTAGTCTTCTTCCTTTTCCCTGTCCTTCTCCCAGTTTTTGTACAGCCTCCACGAGAGTAGTTTTGGTGATGTTTCTACGCTGTTTTGCAGTTTAAACACACCAGCACGCCATCTGTATTCCACATTCTCCCCATATCACGTTCTGCTTGTGTCTATCATTTTCTCCCAGGTGGATGCCTGAACTGGAGCATGGCCTTCTCCACTTTCTCCACAGGCACTGAAAAAAAGTGTTTCTACACACACAAAGTTTTGCCTTTCTTCTCTGTATACCTGAACACTCAAGGGCATGGTCCTGGTTGTTTTTTTCCTTTATCTGCCCTCCTGATCTCCACTTCTCAACAATTCCTTGACAGTTCTTACAGCTAAAGTGAAGGTCTTTGGAGAGCATCCTTTGCTGAACATCCCTGAGACAGCAAAGTCAGCTGCTATTACACTTCTCCTCACTGCGTCCTACTGTACACATCAGAAACAAAAAATAGTTCTTTACCTCATAGCTTTTAATTCTCAATGCTATGTTTATTACATTGTTTTAAGAATATCTGTTTCCTTGTAGTTTTTCAGGGTACATGAACATTTCTAAGAGGGTGCTCATTGAAATTAATTTGAAGGGGATAGCTTAATTATGTTATGGCAAATGTATCATCAAGACACTGACAGGCACTTGATACATCAAGTTTATTTTCAGTGAAGTTGTTAGTTAATATTTCTTAATTAGATGATCACAAATGTCTCCTCTCACAGGATGCTGCCTTTTTTTTTCCAGCAAATGAGCTGGTTTGAAATAGTCCTCAGTTGATGTGCAATTATTCAACATATTCTGTAGCCCTCAGACTGGATGCAGAATTATTCATTCCCTTCTTTCTCCAGGATCCTGTGGGGATTAAACCAACCCCACTGACTTTGGGGTGCTGAGAACTGGCAAAAGCATCCCTTAAGATTTCTGGATCCCATAGGGAGAGTTTATTTGGTGATTTATGGATATGAATAACTTTTTTCTATTTATAAGGTGTCTCTTCAGGGGCCTCAGGCTCTGCTGAGAAATCTGAGGGGAAAAACTGAGGATTCCTGAAGGTTTTACATGATGGGGGATATGAAGGTGCCTGCAGGTCTGGAGCAGGACAGACTGATCCCATGAGGTAATGCAAAGACAGATTGAACTACCAGATTTTGTAATTACAAAATGTGGTGTTCATCAAAACACAAACATTTTGCAGATAAAAATCAATTTCTGTAATTGGATTTCCTGGGTGGGGAGTAGAAGTGATAATGCCTTTCAGTAAAGAAGAAAGGTTCTGTTTCGACAATGCAAAAACTAACATTTCAACACAGCATTTCCAAATAATTTCATATACTGAAATTATGTCACCTACTACAAAAATAATGCTGAGTTCTTTTTCATTCCAGTAAACAGCATAGTATGCAATATGTATTACATTTTATATTGGCAAGAGCTACTTCTCAAGGAATATCTTTAATATTGGAATGGAGTCAGTTTTACAAAATCTACTGAGTTGTTTAAGGGTTGGGGTGTTTTGGAAGACTTTCATTAAGGGGGAAAACCCCAAACCTGACGCTGACTTTAATGGGAAGTATTGTGAATTCTTTAATCCAAAAGGAATCAAAATGGTTTAAAGATAAAATATCTGCAGGGTCCAGTAGTCAAATGCAAAATGCTGCTCCACCAACCAGAGCACTTCAGGTAAGATGTAAGAGGCAGGTAAAGGAGATATTTCCCTTTAAAGGCATGGAAGGAGATCTGGGAAAAGGTAACAAAGTTCCTGTCAGAGGAACTGAGAGTTACTGTCACTGCTCCTTGATTTCCATGTTGTTCTGCAAGTACGTCCCAGCCCACTCTGAGAAACACCCAGGTGAGCCTGGGAAATACAATTTCCAGTGGACACTTTATGAGAGAATTCTGTGAACTGAGATCACACTAGTCAAGAATTGCAGGCAAAATAAATTAACAAAACACTTCAAAATTTTTCAAAGGATCCATTTGGGTATGTTAAGTGGGTATAAGGTGGCCTACATACATCTGCTCCATTGTGGGAAATGAAGAATGATTCATCCCAAAATAACTCAGAGCTTGGCATTAGCCTGGGAACTGTTGGATTGAATTCACTCGACCACGCAGAGGATGTGTTTCAAACTTGAGGTGCCCAAGAATTATTGTTCAAAAGCAATTTTGGATCCTTCCAGGTGGAAGGATTTAAAGGACTGCCACAAAGATTTGTGTGTTGCAAAACACAGAAAAACTTCTGAGTGAATTAATGTTGAGTACCTGGCTGGCTGTGATCTTTGAAAAACCTGATTCCAGACCAGAGTTAAAAGAGAAGAAACTGGAACAAAAGGTGATGATGATCCTGTTCCCTGCCTGCTCCTTTGTGTCCCTGCTCCTGCCAAGGCTCCTGGTGTCATCTGAGGGGTTAAGGTGACATAAGGCAAATGCACAGGAGGTGGTGTTGTCCTAGCAGAGTGCAAGGTGTAGCTGGAAGGACCTGATCAAGATAAGGATTAGCTCTCCAGAGCGCTGGATTGTGTGGTGAGAGTCACACTGGCTTGCTCCTGCATCTTTGTTTACCATTTTAAAGAGATGGATGCCAGCCAGCTGCTGGCTCTTTGAGGAGGCAAAGAACGGGATGAGCGTGTTTGCAAAGGGCTTTGCAAGTGGTGATTTATGGGATAGTCACGAACAAGTGTAGTCCAGGGCACCTCAATTTCTCCTCAGAAATCCCTTCCTCAGCCACTCCCGCTGACCACAAACCAGATCTTTACCAAGAACTGGCACAGCCCAGAGACCACACACAGAGCTGCACTGAAGTGCCTGTGCCTGCACTACAAAACAACAACTGGGATTGGCAGGACCCCCATCCCCTCCCTGCCCGCTCAGGGCAGACAAGGGTGAGCTGTGAGCAGCCACCAGAGATCTGCGGGGAGCCTTGGGCTAAGGTGGGGAGCTGCAGATCAAACCCCAGGCAGAGGCTTGGCCTGAGCAGCTCAGCTCAGCGCTGCACATGCTGCCTTCGCCCCTCCAGCAGCTCTCTTGGAAATGGCCTTTCCCTTGAATTTCATGGTTCTTCTGAAGCCATTGCCTGCCTTTCCAGTCTTTTCCAAAGTGACCGTCTGTGTGTCGCTGTGGGAGGTACGATGGCAGGAAAGGTCCGGGGCAGCCTGAGTCAGGTTGGCATCAGAGTGGGGTTGGCTTCAGGCAGCCGTGTGGGCACCTTTGTAAAGAGCAGAGGGCCTCCATGGTACCACATCAAAGATGGCAGCCCAGCCGGAAGTGACTTCTGCCAGCACTCAAGATGGCGACGAGGGGATAAGCCACGTGATGCCACACTAAAGATGGCGCCTTAAACGGAAACTACTTCCGCCAGCACCAAAGATGGCGGACCAATCCTGTGGTCACATGATGCCTCACTAAAGATGCTGTGTCCTCCGAACGTGACTTCTGCCAATACGCAATATGGTGGCATGAATGGGTCAGTCACGCGACGCCACACAAAAGATGGCGCCTTGACCGGAAATGACCTCCCCGTACCCAAGATGGCGGCGCGTACCGGAAGTTACGTTACCACACCGAAGATGGGCTGTCGTCAACCAGGCTTGACCTTCCAAAGATGGCGTGGCTTTGCGCATGCGCCTTGCGTAGGGAGGACTGGAACCCCAAAAGGACCCCGCGCCCCTCAAGGGTGTCTAGGAGATTGCCTGAACCCCCCCCGACTCCGACGTCGACGTTGTGGGGTCGGCGGCGCCGGGGCGGGCGGCGGGCAGCGGTGGTGCCGCCTCTGTTGCGGCCACGCCTCGCCACTCCTACCGGGATCCCGCGACGGCACGCGGGGCCGGGCTGGGCTTCCCCCGCACCCCCTGCCCGGGGTAATGCGGGAAAACACAAAAGCGTGGAGGAAGAACAGTCACCGGGGCTGCCGGAACCATTCCCCTGCCCGAGGGGCCGCATCTGCCCGGAGCGGGGAGCCCCCGGCTGATGCAGCTCCTCTTTCGCAGGTGAGAAATGCGGGGCCGGAGCTGAGGCAGGGCTTGCCAGGCAGGGGGAGCAGGGAGAATTCCAGCTCCCAGCAGCTCTCTGGGAGTGCTGGATGGACTCGGGGCTGAGGAGGTGGGAGGTGAGGGTGGCGTTCGTGTCCCCGGGAGCTGCTCGCAGCAGCCTCCTGTGTCTGTGTGCGACCGGCTCCAGCGCCGGCAGCCACGAGTGAGCTGGGAAATGAACATCAGCAGGCTGGAAACAACCCACAGAAATGGGTTAAAATGGGATGGACTTCTCCCAAGCACCCAAAAATAAAAATCCTTTTAGGTTTTGCTTTAGGAATTCTAGACCGAAGTGATTCTCGACGTGTTGGCATTTCTTTTGACGTAGTTTTGGTGAGGTGCTGCCTCCGTGCCTTTCTCACGGCTGCTGTTGGCTCAGCAGGTGCCCTCTCATTTCCCTGTGAGCTGCTGGCTTTGTTTCACGGCCTCTCACAGCCCAGTGGTACATTGGAGACAGCTCGTGGTGTTCCCAAGGGAGCGTTTCTGCCTGCAGGGACAGTTCTGGTGCCGCTGGAGCCGTGCGGAGAAGGAAGGGCTGGCAGTGACAGGCTTGGGATGCTCGCTCTTCCTGTGGCACGTCCCTTCCTCCCAGGCAGGCTCCTGGCTCGGATTCCTCAGCTGTCACTTGCCAAGCACTGGAAGGGCCTTGGTTGTGCAGGGAACAGAACATTTAAGGGCAAAGCAAAGCCGGGGATGTCCTGGCTTCAGAAGGATCCTTTCGGAAGGGATAGTGAACTGGTCCAACTGTGCCAAAAAGAGCCGGTGGGATGTGAAGGTGTGGGACGGTCTGGAAGGTTCCTTGTGCCCAAAGGATCATGACAAGTGCAGCACTAGGAAAGTCTGAAGTAGATCTTGGAGTGCCTTTTGTTGGCTTGTTGAGCTGGGAAGAGATGCTGAGTGTGAAATTCCAGGGAAGCTGCAGTGGCTGGAGTGAGAAGCAGTGGAAGCTGTTTGCTGGCTGCTGTTGCTCACCTTCCCCTCAGTCCCCTGGAGCTTCAGGTCACCACACCTCACCTTTACTTTTCCAAGGGGTTTTTTTTGTTAAAGGGTTTCTAAATGTGGCCGTGGGCTTTGCTGCAGCTGGATTTTATTTCTATTTCAGGAAGTGTCTCCTTGTCTGGTTTGCGATTTACCAGTTCCATGCCAGGGTAACTCCCAGAGCCTGGACTGGGATGCTCCAGGCCCCTGCCAAGCACAGGGGTCGTTGCTTGGAGTTCATTCTCCAGTCCTGTCTGCTCAGGCCTTGTTCTGAACTGCCCAGCCATAAATGCCATTGCAGGGAGAGCAGAAAATCCCACGGCTCCTGTGGATCACTTGTCTGCACTGACCTTGTGCTGCAGCCTGAGCTGTGGGGCCTGAATTGCCTCCAGGCAGCCAGGATTGTTCCCAAACCATCCCCTGACATGACAGGGTTGTGTTCCTCCAAGCCCTACTGCTGTTTTAGTGGTGCTGTGTGCTGCTCTTGCCTTTGCCTGCTGTAAGCAGCTCAGTGTTTGTTGGGATTTTTGTGTGTGATAAAAGTCCCTGTCAGTTACTCTCAACTGCTTCCCCTCTGGAATGGCTGCATCCCTGGATTGTGACTAACTCAGCTCCTCTCCTGCAGTTCTCTGCTGCTCTCAGGAGAGGATGGAGCTGAGGGTTCTGAGCAAAAATGATCCGTCAAAGCCAGGGCAGTGCTCACAGCCTGGATTTGTCCAGCACCCTGTACTTTCAGAGTTCCCATGACTGAGGGACAGAAACAAAGAAAACAGGCTCTGCTTCTGCTTTCTCCATCTCAGTCCTCACCACTTCCCCCACGTGCTCTGTGTGCCAAGGCCCTGAGTCTCTGAGCAGCATTCCTGGGCAGCTGCCACCCCTTCTTCACAAATAAAGGGCAAAGAGCATCCAGGTGCAGAGGGGAATTTAGGAAGTGCCAATCCCTGACTGCATCTCCCTGTGCTCACTGTACTTCTCCTGCCTGGAGAGACCTCTGTGGCCCGAGGTTTTTCTAGGAAAATGATCTTATTAAATTTGTCAAAAATTGGTGCTCACAGACACTCAATTTCTGATGGAAAACATCATTTTACTTTTGTCTTTTCCAAGTTTTTTCCGGGTGCTGCAGAGGGTGAGCATCTGTGTGCTCAGACAGTGAGCCAGCAGTCTGTGACTTCTACAGTGGACTTAATTTTCTTTTTCTACTTTCTTTGAGGACAGGAAAAATCACCAAAGTTGCCCCAGCACTGCTCAAAGCTTTGGTGTTTGAGCAGCCCAACCCAACAGCATCTGCCCCTGGTCCTGCCTGTGCTGTGGGGTCAGTCAGAGACACGGGGTCCCTCTTCTCCTCTCTGCTGGGTTTAACTCCCCAGGGTTCCCTGAGGCTGGGAATTGCATCCAGAGCATTTTGAGGCTCCTGGTGCTTGGGGCTGTGGTGTTTGGTGTGCAGAAAGCATCCCAGGCTCTGACTCGGGTCTGGATGTGCATTTCCACAGTTCCTCAGAGTGGGAAAAGGCCAAGGGGGTGCTGGGAAGGGCTTTGTCCCAGGCCTGAGCATCCTCAAAACACCTCAGGGATGTTTTTTAATGTTTGTTGTCTTTTGTTTCCCAGCCCGGGGCTGAGCTGGAGAAAAGGTGGAGAGTGGCAAGTGGGAGTCCCACGTTGGGATCCCCCCTTGGATTCCAGGTCCTCCCAGTGGGTTTCTGATGCCCAAAGTACAAAGGAAGGAGATGTTGGAGTTCCTGTTTGTTCACCTGCTGGGCTTGGAAGAGATGCTGAGCATGAAGTTCCAGGGAAGTTGTGCTTGCTGTAGTGACTGGAGTGAGAAGCAGTGGCAGCTCTTTGCTGGTTTCCCACCTTGGCTTTGGTTCCTTGGTGCTCCAGGTAATCCCACACCACCTTTGCTTTCCCAGGTGCTTTGCTGAAGTTTCTGCATGTGGCAGTGAGCTTTTCTGTATGCCTTGTTTCTATGGGGGAACTGTTTTAGGAAGTGTGTCTCGGTGTCAGGATGGATTCAAAAGTCCCTGTGCTAGGTTAATTGCAGTGAAAAAAGGGAAAAGAAGCCCAGAGCCTGGACTGGGATGCTCCAGGCCCCTGCCAAGCACAGGGGTCATTGCTTGGAGTTGATTCTCCAGTCCTGTCTGCTCAGGCCTTGTTCTGAACTGCCCAGCCATAAATGCCATTGCAGGAGAGCAGAAAATCCCACGGCTCCTGTGGATCACTTGTCTGCACTGAGCTTGTGCTGCAGCCTGAGCTGTGGGGCCTGAATGTTGGCTTTGAATTAATGCAGATTTTCCAGGATTGTGTGTTTGGAGTTGCTGGTTTAGGGATGGCAGGGTCTGGGTTTGGAGTTGTGGGCACTGAGCGCACCCTGTGTCAGCTTTGGGTCTGGATTGGTGGGAATTGTTGGAGGAAAGAAGAGGGAATTGAAATGCACACATCCATTCCTGGAGAAATGATCAGGATGGGAGAACAGAGGGTGTGGAACTGCTGGGACCTCCTGGAGTGAGGGAAGGGATCCAAGGATTGGAAGCAAAAGCTGTGGAACAAAGCCCAAAAAGAGGAGAGGGGAAAGAAGGAAAGAATCCCTGCTCCAGGAATCCAGCAGGGGCCAGGAGAGGATCATTTTCCATCTACCAGCTCTTGGTGAAATCCTAATAATGAAGGTCAAAGGAAATTATTTGTTTGCTATTAGGTTTGGAATGAAAGGTGCTATTCCAGAGGGAAATATTCACCTGTTAAAATTCTGTTGGATAAAAGAAAAGAGGGAGGAAGCAGCTGGGGAATGAACAGGTGGATTTTTGATGGAGGGAGAGATGTGGGAAGGGGCTCTTAGGTAAAATACACCTCATGGGTACCACCAGGAAAAGCCCCAACTGCCCATTTTTCCAAGCTCTGACATTCCAGAGGGGTAACCAGTGATTAGCACATCCACATCTATATTCCTGGGATGCCCAGTGCTTTGTTGGGAAGAGATAA
Organism: Hylia prasina; assembly: GCA_013397195.1. Taxonomy (NCBI): domain Eukaryota; kingdom Metazoa; phylum Chordata; class Aves; order Passeriformes; family Sylviidae; genus Hylia; species Hylia prasina. The sequence continues at coordinate 136,135 of VYXD01006574.1, forward strand.
TACAAGGAAATTAACAAATCCAGGGATGTAATTCCTGATAAAAAGGAGGAGGCCCAGGTAAGGCTTTATTATTGGGTGGGAAGATTCAGATTTGCTGGGGTTTACTTGGAGCTGCTTCTCCTTGTGAGACTGGTGAATAGGATTTCCCAGTTCCAGTGGCCCAAACAGGAAATGCACCAACTCCAAAGTGAGGGGATTCTGGATCCTGCTCCACCCCTGCCCCGGGCAGAGACACCTTCCCCTATCCCAGCTTGCTCCAAGCCCTGTCCAGCCTGACCTTGGACACTTCCAGGGATCCAGGGGCAGCCACAGCTTCTCTGGGCACCCAGTGCCAGGGCCTCAGCACCCTCACAGGGAAGAATTCCCTCATAATATCCAACCTAAACTATTTTCCTTCAAAACAAGGTCAGTCTGCAAACTTCTTCGCTAAACTCTTACTTGTGTTCTGTCAAAACAAATCCAAAATGCTAACAGCATTTTTCCCTCCCAGCAATGTGGCACAAATTCCAAAGATGGGAAGAAGCTGTAGAAGCTGGATTTCACACAGTGGAGGCCGTGCATGCACCAGGGAAGGAGCTGCTGAACATTAAAGGTGTCAGTGAAACCAAAGCTGACAAAATCCTGGTAAGGATGTTCTGGAACTTTAACCCAAAATATCCCCCAGGTTTATTTCTGCTGGCTGAAAGCACTGTGGTGAATTTGGAAATTCTCCAAAGGGCAGTGAAAGTGATTGGAGGTGTAACATGACTTGTGGTGGGAAAAGGCAAAATGCACCAGGACAGCACTGAACTGAAGGGGAGAATATTTCCATAAAACACACAAAAGGGATGTTGGAGCTTTTTTTTTGGAGCAGAATTTCAGTTCTGTTCAGAGGTACCAACTCGTGCAAGGTCTGTGACATGTGCATGGAATGATACAGGTACCTCTCCACGAGGCAGGAAATATTAATTACTGGGGGTTAATGAATGGCATGAGCTCTCCTGGCACTGCTCAGTTATGTTTTCCCTCAGGCTGATGCAGCCAAACTTGCTCCCATGGGCTTTACCACAGGAATTCCACCAGAGATCATCCAGATCACCGCTGGCTCCAAAGAGCTGGACAAG
>VYXD01006575.1:4776-16762 GCA_013397195.1 Hylia prasina
TCACAGATCTCTCATCTTCTCCCACTTGAGACCCCCAAGAGCTTTCTTTATTTGGGGCCACATAAAAAGTTATCTTGGTGCGCTTCAGGCCTTCCTGGCTCAGAGGGCAGTTATCAATACCTTTGATTTCTATGTTCTTCACTGTCTTCTCCCTGTGCTGCTGGTGGCTGACCTGTGGGGCTGCCTTGCTGGATGGGCTCACAGCTGGGCTTTGCTCAAACTCTTTGGTATAATCCTGGCTCCTGAGCCCTGGCCCAGAGCACCCTGAACAACTCAGCTGTCTCTCCTCTTCTTCCCAGTCAATGTCAGTGAATGGCCTTCCCATGCCAGCTATGCTAACACATGGAAAACTTTTCTGCTCTCCAGAGCAATGACTGCTCTCTCCAGCCTTGGGTTTATCCTCATGAAAACTGTCCAGATTGCACTGATGTAAAGGCACAGGAGATGTGAAGGATTTGTGCCACTCTTTTTGGGACCTCTTGGCAGCTGTGGGAGACACAGCATGAAGCCTGGCAGAAGTGCCAAACATGAATGGGAGGGATGAGACATCTGTGGGGCTAATGGCTGATGACTCTGAGCAGTAGGAGAAAGCACTGTCTAAGGAGCTGAGTGAGGAGGCAGACGGGGAGGTGGTGGTAGAGGACAGGCTGGAGAAGCTGGACCTGTTGGACAGACTGGACTTCTGGAGGCTGAGCTGTTTTACCCTGGAGGTGGTCTGAGGTGACTGCCACAAGTTCTGCCTGGCCTTATTAACGCCAGGGCTTAGGCCTTCATCAATCAGCTTCTGGCTCTCCATCTGCAGCTGCCTGAGCCTGTGGATGTAGTCTGTGTGGCTGCTCATGATGGTGGCATCGCAGCTGGACTGGCGGGCCACTGGCTCGTGGCTCTGTGCGGGCAGCTGGGAGCTGAGGCAGACGCTGGGCTCCGAGGAGCACCGGTCCCTGGCCGGGCTGAGCGAGCGTATGGAGCCGATGGAACAGAAGGAGCCGTCCTCCTCCAGCAGCTCATAGCTGTCTGCACTGGCGTTGGTCTGGGCTTTGCTCTGGTAGCAGGCTGTGATCTCACTGAACAAGTCCCAGTCTTCCTGGTCCTCGTCAAGTAACAAGCTGCTGGGTGCTTCAAAAATGGCATCTGTTTCGGATTCCAGGTGGTGCTTTGGCCCTTCTGGATCACAGGTGGAAAACTCCAGCTCATCAGAGGAATCACCATGCTGAGCCAGGCCTATGTCTGGGACAGAGGACACAAATTAATTTGTTGCCATATATATAATACCTCACAACCAAAACAGGGGAATTATATGAAGCCCATGGAAGAACAAAGATGATCCATTATTCTCACAGGAAATAATAAAAAAATTCTGGCTTGATGACCAGTTTTCACCACTGGCTATATTAATAGGATAGTTAACAGAGACAGATTAGAGTTAACATCTCTTTCCATACAAACCATGTGGTTTAGCTTTACAGAACTAACCTGGAAAATAAAAAGACTGCTGGAATATGGCAGTGCTAAGGCTACACTAAATTCTTGTAATGGCTAGAGTAGGTTTAACAGCAGCCACAGAGAAAGACAGCCCTCCCTGGGGACACTTTGGAGTTTCTGCATCCCAACCCTCTGCTTTCTACTTTGCTATCTCTTCCTGCCTATGCTTGACAGGCAAAGGGAAAACCAAACCCAACTGGTTTTCAATGCTGTTCCTTAGAAGAAACATGAAGGTAAAGCAAACGCTTTTGTCTGAGAACTTTACCTATTAAAAGATTTTAAATATTTCTGGAAGATTTACCATCACCAACTTACCAAGAGATTCTGCTGAATTTTTGGACTTCTTTTTGTCAGGTCTTTGGAACAAGGTAGCAATATCACCCCCAAAAATCTCTCCTGAGTTTTCAATCAGAAACTGCACTAACAAGGCCACCTGGCAAAGACAGGAATTCACAGATTCAGTTTCATGAAAACAGAGCAAACAAAATCATACCCAGGTCATTCCCATTTTTTCACAAAGATGTAATTTCCTCAAGAAGCTGTTAAAGATGTGACAGTGCATCTATATGAACACCTGAGGCAAGAATGTACACCACGTGAACTAGTGCTGCGAGCCAGGTGTAGCACATTCTACACTTTTCCTCACTATTGCTTGCACCTCATAAGCTACAAGCAAGCAGTACTCCTTTCTGGTGCACTGTTGTGCTCATTGCTTACTTTGTGATGAGGTGCCCAACTTCAGCTGCTCCAGCTTTCTTGTTCTTGCTTGACCACATAGGAAATGTATCTGGTGAAGCAATCACTTTTCACCCAGGACAGTCTGACGAGCTAAACCCCTCCCAGCATGGGCAGAGCTGCACAGAGGAAAGGATGGGCCTGGCACAGTTGCTGGGATAGGCACAGTTGCTGGCCCTATGCCTTCCTTTAGACTACAAAAGGCAGTGCCCATAAAAAGCAGTGAAAAGGGAACACAGAGGTGAGGCCAAACCCGTGGAAGATTACCTTCTTTGTAGACCGGCTCTCCTCTTCAGGCCCAGTGGGACTCGGTAGCCACAGCATATTGGGTGCTATGCAAAGAGCCAGGTTAAAGGCATTCATCTGATTCACTCCAGAATTCTGCTCAATATGATGGAGGACTCCAAAGAGGTGTCTGAGTAAGATGAGGTTGGCCTCTGGAAGCTGGTTGACGAGACTATTGAGGGAGTGGGAAAAAAGGAAAACAGTGCTGTTCACAAACATCTGCTCTTTGAATTCTAGAAGTTGCATCTCAAAGCTTTTTTCCCCTCCTGCCCCTTTGTACCCTGAGACATCCACATTTCATAATAAGGTGAATCTGTGTCACTCCCCTCCACTAATGCATGTGAGAGCCACAACTCTGCATCCAAACTGCCCACCTGCTCTGGTCACAGAGCTGGAGGGACAAGGGACTTGGGTTCAGAACATGTGGGAGGGAGCCCACAATGCCCTGACTACACAGGGACCACCCAGAGCACACAGGAGACAGCTCCAGGGCCAGCAGCATGGCAGACCATGCCACAGCTGTGTCATGTGCTGTGGAGAACAGGGATGAAGAATGGTAAGGTTCAAAAACTGAGCTGAGCCGTGGTTGAATAAACAGGATATCCAACAGGAGGCCGATAAACTGCTCATGCTCAGGGCTGCAGTTTCAAGGCAGTAAAGCCATTTTCAAGGTCCAAGTCTCCGCCTTGACAGGGTTGTTTCTTCTAACTGCCAATATGATAATCAGCCTCATTTTGTGCACGTAAGAATAAAGTTACTGTCATTAAAGATCTAATTCTGCTACCACAGATGCAGTCCTGGTGGCTGAATTATTATGCTTTTCCAGTTTACTTGTTCTGGTAATTTGAACTAATCATCAGAAGAGAATTTTTAAATTACTATTTTGGGGTCAGAAATGCTAATGATGTTCAAAAAAGACAATTGAAAAGAAATTTTTCTGATCAGTGACACTGGAAATGAGCAATAGCTCCTCCACTGTGGCCTGGAGCATTTCCAGTAGTCTTCCAGAAAATTAAGGCTATTCTTAGGGCCATATGATCCCCCTTTTCCCACCAGAAACTTTTACAAAGGCTTTTACAAACCTTTTGATAGCTTCAATCTTATGTGCCCGATTTTCTGTGTCCACAGCTTCCATCCACAGTCCGTGCATGTCTGAGGATAGAACACTGTCAGGTATATTTCGGAGAAAATCCTGAATTAAATATATATATGCAGAGCAGTCTGGTCAGTTTTGAATTCCTGGTTTCAGTTTCACAATGCATATAGTCACTGTTTATTCATATTAAGCACAAGATAAAACAAGACACTACACAAACATGTTTATTATCCCCTCCCATGCCCACCAAGCTGTCTTCCTCAGGTTCTTCTATGGCAGCACTGCAGGATGAATGGGCAGCCCTTCTGTTTTGCCCCTTCTCCAGAGCAGGACTGGGTTCCAATCCAGCAGTCAGGACTCAGCCCTGAGGCTCTGCACAGATCTCTCTGAAACAATCCTCAGCTAGGAGGACTGCTGGTTTTTCTCAGGTGACTATTCAACAGCTCAATTTATGTCTTGTGTTGGGAAGTGCCTGAATATCAGGCCAACAAGAAAAAAGGGGATTTTTTGGGATACTTTGATGCCTAAATTACTCTGACCAGATTTAACTGCCAGTACAAAATACAGGCTTTTCCTTACTGAAACATAGGTCTTATCACAAACTTCATCCCCCACCCACCACAACCCCTCTGCTTGGATTTAACAGCTGCTTTCCCTCATGCTCGCTGGCTGATCAGAGGGTGAAGGCTGCGGGTCCAGAGAGCACAGGTCAGCTCCTGTTTTGGGGGTCACAGAGCAGCTGCCCTCATATAGCACAAGTTCTCCCAAACCTTCTGCAGCCTCTTCCTTGCATTCAGAAATGACAAAGAACACCTGTGCTGCTGACAACCAAAGGGTTTTATGCATGTGTCAGTGCAGCACCTTGTGTCATGTTTATTGGCATTGTACATCATGGCTGCCTTGCAGGTGGACATCCCTGTATTTCCTGCTGGGGGTGGTCCGGTACAGGGAGGTGCCAAAGGAAGCCCTGTCCTGAGGGGCTGCACGTCTGCATGTGGAAACCAGGGTCACTGTATTGGGCAGGTGCCTCTGTGTACACAAACACACCAAGCCATCAGGTGAAAATGTTCCTTGCTGGAAAATGCTTTCTGTTCCCCTGAAATCCTCCCTACCCATAAAGACTCCTTGCTTCCTCAAAGAAGGAAGGTACCATTAGCCCAGACAGCTGACTTGTTTGGCCAAACATACCGTGATGACAGCTGCAGCCACAAAGACTGACTCTCCATCCACCTGAACATCATCTCCAGAATTCAGCTTCTCTTTCAATTCCTTGCAAGTCTTGGCGTTGGCAGAACGTCTGAAAATGCCCCTAGTAGAGGGACCTTCATGGTACAAGAGGAGCAGCATATCCTAAGAGAAAACCCAGATGTACTTTAGAGCCTAACACTTTATCCTCTTGTTTGTGTATATTACAGATTATGTGTTGTAACGTAACTAGCAGAAGACCAAGTCAGTAATAGGAAGAAAACAATACAAGAGATTTATCCTGATCTAACCAGGGACAAGAAACTGACAGCCAAGCTGCAGATGCAGTTCATTTGGGCACACTTATCCTATGGCAAGTGTGAACCCAGGGCACTCTTGCAGTGAGTGAGTTCTAGGCTACATAGAATGGCAGGATCCAGTGACCTTGCCCCTGGTCAGCTGGTGGTGACCTGGAGACACCCACTGAAACAGGACAGATGTCTGTGAATGACATGATAGGGATTACCCAGGAGAGAGTTGTTCCCACTCTTGTTACTGAGCTGAGTCTGGATCACAAATCTGGATCAAATGATCGTCCTCTTCCCCCTTCAATCTTCATAAATGCTGCAAGTGGCTTTAAATTTTGGGCTAAACACATCAAGCTTATGTCAAGACAAGCAGTCCAGGCTGCTGCTTACCATGATTGGCTTGGGAAGGATTCCGTCAGGACAGACAGAGGACAAGGACAGGCCGAAGAGTTTCCGTGGTGTGGTGGGTGACTGTGAAGGAGGACTGCCTGTGGGGGTGCTGGTGCTGCGGCGCAGGGCCCAGTCAATCAAGGACTTCTTCCTCTTAGTGTTCTTCTGCAGTGACTCTGAAAGGAAATACAGACCTTCATTACACACTTGTCTGTCCTCCTGCTGGACAGCGAGTGATCTACAGTGGAGGCAGAGTTCCCAGCAAAACAAGCACTTTCTACCCCACCTGTTTATTAAATGCACTCTTAATGGGGATTGTTGTGTGAACATATTATATATTTTTCCCTGCAGAGAAATATTCTCTGGGAAAGCAGAAAATTGCAGACCACAAGTTCTTCTAAACANGGTTAAATAGTATACAGCAGTGAAACCACCTGTTCATCTCTCAACCATCAGCAAAACTCTCAGTCACCATTCTTTAGGGAACCTTGCTGTCTCCACAGTGCAAGAATCACTTCACTGTTGTGACCAGTGATAGGCCTTGAGAAAATGGCATGAGGCTGAGTCAGGGGAGGTTTAGATTAGATCTCAGGAAAAGGTTTTTCACCCAAAGGGTGGCTGAGCACTGGAACAGGCTCTCCAGGGCAGCAGTCACAGCATCAAGGCTGCCTGAGTCCAAAGAGTGTATGGACAATGCTCTAAGTGGATGGTGGTGTTATGGGTACAGGGCCAGGACTTGATGATACTAATTGAATTCTCTTCCAACTCAGCATTTCCTATAATTCTACTACAATGACTTGCAGTTGAAGACTAATGAAGGACTGAGAGCTAAGTCTGAGCATTTGCACAGAGAAATTTCACCTCTCTGCACTCTTTTCCTCTTTATATTACATTCAGGTATGAGAGCAACTCTGGGATACATGTATGATGCCAGAAGAGTTCAGCACTGCACTGGAGAGCAGTAAGGTCTCTGTCTGGCTGTACCACACTCCTGCAGCCCCTACCTCTCCTCAGCTGCATTGGAGCTTGGAGTCTGGGTTTCAGGACAAACTGACACTGTTTTTCCTTTGGGAGCTGAGCAAGGAAGGAAGCCTCTGTCCCATCAGCCAGGAGAGTGTTATTGTTGGTTCTTTGTTGGTAGTCAGCAGAGTCCCGGAGACAGCTCAAGGCGATGCTGAAGGGATGCTCGTGCCCTGTTGAGGAGAGTTGTGTAAACAGCAATCAAAGATGCAGAGGTATGGTAAAAACTCTTATTGTTACTGGAAAATTGTAGCTTTGGTCATCTCCATGATGAATGCTTAGAACTTAAGAGACAAAATTCCGTGGTTTATTTTGAAATGTTCCTTCTATTTCTGAAATCCGCCCCTGCAGATCTGTAGCACTCTCCTCCATTGTGATTATTCTAAAGGCCACACCTACCCTCCCTCAAGCTTGAGGAATTTCTAAAACCTAAACACAAATTGTTAAAAAAGAAAGTTTTCAAATACACAGCCAGCAAAGGAATTGATGCAAGTAGCCCACATGTGCTCATGAGGTCAGTTTTCAGAAGATAACAACCCAAATCCAACAAAGTGGATTTTCAATGAGATACAACATTTTGTGTGGAAAAAAAGGCTGTTTCATTATTTGTGAACTGACATGCAATGAAAACTAAGTACCAAAAAGAAGGATAAACATGTTAGCTTCCTAACTAGAGGCTTATAAATCACCAGTAGATCATCTGAAAATCTGCTTCTTTCAATTGCCAAAGTGCTTTCTTCTAGATCTAATGCACTCTTGCTGAATGACCAGCTGACTGAAGCAATTGGTTTGGTTCTGACAGAGCCCAAAGGGAGAGGGCCTGGGAGGTGTCAGGAGATGCTCTGTCTGACAGAGATCAGTGGACACCTCTATGACAGACAGTGAAGGTGGGCTGAGGCTGCCCCTGACCTGCTCTGCCCATGAGGAGACACCTGCAAAGCTGAGGAGGAGAGTATGACCAGCCTCCAAGCCTGTAGCCCTGCAAGCTCACACCAGCACCCAGAAGGACTGAATTAGGCTTTGAGGCATGTCCCACCCCTGCATCACATCTGCTGCAAAGAAGATACATCTTGGGTCAGCTTAAAGATCTCCCATTTATTTGGAGCATCTGCTGGAAAGTGTGATGGGCACCCACCCAGAAATGCACAGATTTGCTTGGAAAAGGGAGGTAAGTGTGAAGTTTTTCAAAGATATCATCATGCTTTGATTAAATGTGTATGCTGAGATGATAAAAACCAAATGACATCTCACAGCAACTTGATGTCACATCTTACATCAGCAACAGTGTCCCTACCATTGCTTTTTAACTGAAGAGTACAATGTTTGTGATATGTCTCTTCCACACACACTAATATAATTTATCACTTGTTCTTCTGGTGCCAGAATTAAGCACCAACATTATGCTCAGTATGGGAGGGCTCTTACCAATGAGAGGGTAAGCAGGCTCATCTTTTCCTGAGACCACCCAGAGGTGGTGTTCACTGGTTTTGCCCTGTTGGGTGAGGAACAGAGAAGAGGAAAATGTTAGTTGAGAGGCGCCAGAGTGAGTGTCCATGAGGTTGCCCTCCACTCAGAAAGCAATAAGCAATAGACAGCAAATCTACACTTATCCACACCCACACTGTCCTGTGAACCAGATGTTGCCAGCATGCTTAGCTAAGATCTGTCACCTGCCCACTTACAGGGAGCCCAAGCTGTAGGAGGGTCTTCTTCATCACACTCTCTGCAGTTTCCACATTGGACACATTGACTGCAGTAGTCTAGAAAGACAAACAGAAAATAAAGGAAGACAAGACAAAGGTGAGAAGTTTGGTTGCAGTTCCTTGTAGCTTCAAAATCTGGGGAAAATGTCACATCTCTGTCTAATGACTGTCATTACTAAATGTTCATGGTCGGATGAACTGTACAAATTTGACCTACACCAGAAAGGATGATGGCTATACAAAGTGAAAGCTATTCTCTACTACTTCTGTCGTGGGTCTATTATACCATCCAAAGATTTCATCCAGCAGAAATCACAGGAGGTGGATGGTGTTCAGATGCTGTGTTTGATCCCATCAGTGTTTGGCTGATTATAGTGCCACTGTCACTGAAAAGGGTGATCATGGAACATGGCAATGCTCATCAACCATGAGTGTCAGGGGTCAGTCACTCTGAGGGAAGAATACCCAGGAGGCAAATGTGACCCGCCAAGCTCGGCATGAAGCCAAGAATTGTATGCTAGACTGGGACACATTCCAGTAAATGAGTTCAGTCAACACACCAGTGGCTCTGTGATCAATATCCTCAATTCATAGCACTGGAAATAGGAATTGACTGTGGCACTCGACCACAAATTGACATGAATTTTGAGGTGAAGCAAAAGAAAAAGAGAAAAGAAGTCAGAGGTCAAGAGCAATCTTAAAAATTAAGTGCTGTTTGGTAAGGGTCTGGCTGCCTCCTCATTTCTCAAAACAAAACTCCCCAGGTGGGCTTCCAAGTGGGAAGGATGCAGATACTCAGATGCACATCTTTAAAATCTTTTTATCTGGGACTTGAATTTGAAACTGGAATACCAGCATAGCTCTGCATTCCCTCCCCTACTCCACAGACCCCTGTATAGTCTTGATCTGATGAGCAGGTTCTTAGTGTTACTTACAGAAGAACAGTTGTCATCATCCAGCACAATGATCTGAAGGGTCAGATTCTTCAGATACTCATTTTGTTTTACCTCATTAATATGCCTGAAAGTCAAAGAAAAGGGTGTTAATTTCCCAATCAAATATAAGAAGGGCCCTAAAATTTGGATGGGACATCCTTGTTGGCACTGTAATAAATACAGATTAATTATGACATATTTGAATGTAATGTTCATAGTGAGGCCACATGCTCTTACTGACTTCTTTATCTACCTGGAGCACAAAGACTAACAATCCCCCACAAGCAGTACCTCAGTGCAGGTAGATATGTCCTGCCTTATACCTTCCAGTGTTCCCTCAGGATCACTACTGTTCTCCACAAAGCAGAAGATATCTTCCCCTCTTTGTCTCTATATAAACACTTTTGTCTGTGTGTTAGTGGAAGCAACATATAAAACATAAAAGAAAAAGAAAAAACTGAAGCCTCTAGATGCAACATAATTAAAAAAAGAGTTAAAATAAAAAATAATCTGAATAATCAGTAACACTTGTGACAGTTCCACAGTGATTAGCAAAGTTGACCTCCAGCTCCAAAGGCAAAAGCGTGCTCCAACAATATAATCTGATGGATCCCCTTTTCCCCCAACTGTTAACACCAATTTTCCACTCTCCTAGGGGCATCTATATTCAGATTTCAAAGGCGGATTTTTCAAACAGCACTTAGACACTTAACATGCTGAAAATCAGAGCACAACTTGACAGGCAAATTTCTCTAAGGACTGTAGAGGAACCACCTGGAAGGAGGACGAAAGGAAAGTCACTTACCACAGTAATGCTGACAGCCATCTTTCCTTCACATCAGCTGAGCTGAAGACAAAAGGGAGGCAGATCATCAAACAAGTGCTGAATGAGTAACAGCCTTTGGAAACTACCCAATTTCATTTATATATGGCTGTAAGTCAAAGTTGCTTCCTGCAAAGCCCTGGAACAAAAGCACAGACCTTTCCTTCTTCTGTTCTATTTTAACAAATAACAAAAATAATAATTACAAAAAAAATCCCAGCAACAAACTGGACCAGGTTTCCTGTCAGACTGGTGAGTGTTCAGATAAGGGACAAATCCCTTTTTGTGAAGTTGGAGTTAACATCTTGTGGGCCCTCATTATTTTTGCAGTGACCTTTAATTGCTATTTTCTTTCTCCTAGTATTTCCTTCCCAATGTCTGCTGTTCCTAGAGCTATTGCTGCCAGCACAGGTTTCCCGGGTTTCAGGGTAAGGAAATGGAAAAGGAAATGGGCCCTTTAGCCTCAGTCATTGTTTCACTTGACACAGAGGAGGCCTGAGTAGCTCCTGGGATGCAGAGGGAGGTCTGATGTTGAATAAGATACCTGAAGGTGACAACATAGTTGGTGATAGGCCAACCAATGACAAACGAATTCTTGGGACTCATCTTTTTCTCTGTCACTTCGCCGAGACAGGTGCTGGTCCACACTTCACTCAGATGCACTTGCTTTTTCAGCTTCAGGCTGGAGGAGGATCTACAAAGGAAATTATTAATTCCTTAGGCCAGAGAATAACATCCCGAGTCTGATCATGCTCCTTTCAAGTCAAGAAGATGCAGTTAAGAGCTCTTAATTTGTTATACGACAGAAGGGGTCAGACTGAAAGTCAATTTTGTCCTGCCTCTTGCCTGCATGGTGTATCTCCGAGCAACCTCATAAGGAAATGAGCAAAACTGATTAGATAACCTTTTTCTTCAGACAAATGAAGTGAAACATTAATACCAAGAATAGTTTGTGAAGGTGGAAGGGGGAAATGCCACATTTTAGATCCACAGTTCTAAGGAAGCATTGTTTTGGAGGCTGCTGAATGCTTCACAGATAGATCAGAGCCTCATAGAATCACAGAATCTCATGAGTTGGAAGGTGATGACCCACATGATCATTGAGTCCAACACCTGGTTGGACTGTGTTATAGACGAGCTACCAATTNCTGCTGAGCCTAGTTTCAACAGTACCTACTGGGGAAAAGGAAGGAGTGGGAATTCCTCTTACTTGGATTTGGCAATGACCAGCACATCACTGAACAAAATCAGATGTCTTTCCTGGGTCTGCAGGCCCACAGTTAGCTGCACTCGCTCGTCCAGGACGAAGGTGGACCCTGGGCTGCTGAACACCCCACTTGGCAGCCCATTGTCTGAATGGGAAGAGGAAAGAGTAGTTTCCCTAGAGGAGTAAGAAAAATCACAAGACTTTGTCAGAAGCTTTCCTTACAAGGGTTTGTGATTGGACACAGGCATCTCTTTTGGAGAAGCCTGACAGCCCTGTGCTTCCCTAGCCCTTATTACTCTCTGTTATGACCCAGATTCACCTGCCTCTGCACAATTAACTTTACCAGCCTCAGAGAGATGGAAAACTGCCTAAATACCCATACGAAATCTTGTGAGATTAAGCTGCTGAAATAGTAGTTTTTGAGTAATTTCTCACTCAGGTAAAAGACTTACTTCCTGCACATGTGTGTGAGCTATGACTTGAACATGGAAAGCCCATGGCTCATGGTGTGGCTCAGCTGGGCGTAGGGGGCACTGCCCTTTCTGTGCATGTTTTCCATCCAGACTGAATAATTTATCAGCACAAGAGTTGCAGCAAAAAGAAAATTAACTGCATGTACCCATCTAATTCCATACATCTGATTCTGGTTTGCCTGGCTGCCATCCAGCTTGTTGTTTCCACTGAAATTCATATAGGTGCTCACCATTTTCAAAAATCCCTGAGGGTTTTTGCATGTTGACTGCAGTCAACAAGGCAGCATGGGGATTAAACCAGACCCTCTCCTTATGCTGTCCCCAGCTGGAAGAGCTCTGCCAAG
>VYXD01006578.1:9484-32400 GCA_013397195.1 Hylia prasina
GCCCCTTCCCCTGCCCGCCCTCCCACGGCGCCCGCGCGGGGCTGCGGCGCGTCCCCCCCGGCCCTCTCCCCATCCGCCCTCGCTGCCCGCTCGCTGCCTGGCTGCCGGGGGTCCCGCACCGCTCCGGGGGCCTGGGGGGCCGGGCGCCGCTTCCTGGGGATGCTGCGGAGGGAGCGCAGGGCCGGCGCGGCGCGGGGATGCCGCGGGGCTGCGCGTCCTTGGAGGCCCGTGCCGTGTGCTCAGCTCGGGAACGACCCCGCAGGAGCCCTCCCGCAGGGCTGGGACGCGCGGGGCGCTCACGACGATGTTTCACCTGCTCTCCCTTTCCGTTTGCTAGCATGTCCCGCTGGACAGGAGCGAGCGGCCGCCCCGGATGCCCGCGGCCAGCCTGTGGCCTGGCTGGACGTGTAGGCGTTGTGGAGGATTTCAGAGGTAGCCTTGAAAGCAGTAATTCCTCACTCTTTTCCCCCCCTCGGCAGCTCGGACTCCACTGATAATTTTGAGACCCCTGAAGCAGAAACACCAACCTGCTCGCCGCTCAAGGAGTTCTGCGAGCCACCAGGATCACCAGAGGCTGAGGCTGGGACCCAAGGTAAAGAGCCAGTGTTCACCTTCTGCTCTTGGTGCTCTGCTCCATTGGCAGAAAGGCAGGGTGGGGCCGAGGAGTGAAATTCTCTGACTTTGAGTAATGCCTGGTACACTTTTGGTGGTTAATGGCCCAGACAGTTCAAATGCCAGGGCTGGGCTGGGCACTGCACAAAGAGCTGTGAGGGGTTGTTTGAGAGGAATCCGGTTGATTGAGAGGAATGAATTACTTTATCAGTTAAACGTTCTTCTGACACTTCCTCTGGGGGCTGCCCTGACTGCTGCTGGCTGCTGGGACATGCAACATGTGTCACTCACCCCTGGCTCCTGCGCAGGAGTGGCAACATGCCAGGTTTGTGTCCCCCAGGCTGGTCAGTGGTAGGGGTTTCATTGTACAGGCCATTTTTCCGTGGAGTTAGGTGCCAGGTGTCCTCACTGTGTAGCTGCTGTTAAAGATGCAAAAGGTCAATGCTGCTAAACCTCATTTTTTGAGAAATTGCAGGGGATGTGCTCTAATTGCCTGGGGTTTCCTTTGCTGGTGGGTCCTGAGCTGTTTTGCAGGTTTATCCATACGTCCCACACTGCTGTTGCTCCCCTGAGTGTGGCTCCCCATTAGTGTCCTTCTGAGGACCAGCTCCCCCCTGTCTTCATACCCTCCTCTTCAGGGGTTTGTGCTGGTGTCCATGGCTGATCTTGGTGTTTATGTCTTGTTCTTGTGCTGTGGGAGGAAGCCTGGAAGCTCTGGCACTGCTGCAAGAACCCCCTGGAGGTTATCGGGGCAGGGCAGGGAGCTGCTCCCGGCAGGGTGGGGTGGCTGGGCAGTGCCAGGGTGTTTGTGAGCCCCCGGGGTGCCCTGCAGGACAGCAGCCTCTCCAAGGCACAGGGCAGGATGAGGTGGGTCAGGGAGTCCTGGACAGGCTGTCCTGAGCATTCCCTGTCTTGTCCCTCACTGCTGCAGGCCTTGGAAAGTGATGTGCAGTGCTGTGCTCTCCTTGAATGCTCACAGCAGCAGCTGGGAACTTTTTGCAGGGCTGGTTTCAGAGCAGATGGACTCGATCCAGACCGTGGGTCCTTCTGTGCAGGAGCCCAGGCAGTGCTGGCCGTGTCAGTAGCAGGTTGCTCTGGCTCTCCATCTCCCGTGGTGTTGTTCTGCTGCTGGGGTGGATCTGGGTGCTCATCCATCCCTGTGGAAAACTCGTGTTTGTTTGCTGTGATGGAGGGAGTGCTTGCTTCATGCTTCCAATAATCACAGCTCTTGGAATAATCCTTTTAAGAAGGGATGACATCTTTACTTTGGGGATAATGCCTGGGAAGGGGGGAGAGAAAAAGGCTTTCCTCGCAGGTAGGAGGATCATTTCTGGCGCAGCTTAGGGAAGCGCTTTGCTTCGGACTCCAGGGTGTCACTGTTCCCGTGTGTGCCTGTGCCCCTTGTCCTGGGATGAGCAGCTCCTGCTCAGCAGCCAGGGATAGCTGTTCCTGCACACAAAGCTCCCAGTGTTCTGGAGACAAGGGCATGATCTCTAGCAAAAGCTGTTTTTCTGTGCTGGCTGGCAGAGAGTGGGATGTTGGAGCCGGCAGAGCCAAACTGCGGTGCCACCACCTTTGGCTCCAGCCCTTCCCTGCCCATGTCTCTGGCTGTGTCTTTTCAGCTTGGAATGGTGGAGAGAAAGGCTTGTCCAGGAGGGGTTTGCAGTGTGCAGAGGCTCCCAGGGATGTTGCACCACGGTACCAATGAAATCCATGTGTTAAGGCCTCATCTTTGCCTGCTGCTGCACAGCAGCCCGTGCCCGTGGGTCTGGCTGCAGCTCGGGAGCAGCAGGACAGAGACAATCCCATGCAATGGCTGCCCATCAGCCCCGGGAGAGCTGCTGCCCTGCAGTCCCTGCAGAGTAGCTGCAGGCCAGGCTGGGCTGTGTGGGGGCAGAGCTGGACCTGAGGGCAGGCACGGCACCCCTGGCCTTGAGGGACAGCGAGGAGCAGGCACTGTTGCTGTACAGCTGCAGTCTCATCCTGCCTTGGGAATAAATAGGGTGAGGAATGACAGAAGCTGTGACTCCAGGGCTGGCTGCTTCATGCACAGCCAAGAGGTGACCTGGGTGTGTTAAATCCTGTCCTTGGCAACAAAAATTCAGCCCTGGAGGGGGCTGCAGTGAGGGTTTATGCCCACTCAGGATCACTCAGTTTCCTCTTGCTGTCTCGGATGGTGGGACTAATTCTGTCCCGTTCTTGCTCCAGTTACCTCCAGTCATCTGCCAGTAGATATTTTGCGCAAGGAAATGAGCAGAAGCAACAAATGTGGAGCCATCAGCGCTGGGAGCAGGCTGTGCTGCCGTTACCCTGCTGCAGGACACGTGTTTTCTGGTGCGCTAGCAGCATCGTTCCCGGTATGCTAATTCTTAACAGAATAGATGTAAAAATAGATCAACGGCTGTTAAACACAAGCGGAAAGCCAAAAGAGGAAATCAGTCATTGGTGGTGTGGGACTGAGCAGGGTGCACGGGGCAGATATCCTGTGCTGAGCCAGAGGAGTGTGTGACTCACAGCGGGCGCTGCCCTGAGCCCAGTGCTGAGCCCAGGGCTGAGCCCAGTGCTGAGCCCAGGGCTGAGCGCAGGGCTGAGCCCAGTGCTGAGCCCAGGGCTGAGCCCAGGGCTGAGCCCAGTGCTGAGCGCAGGGCTGAGCCCAGTGCTGAGCCCAGGGCTGAGCGCAGGGCTGAGCCCAGTGC
Source organism: Hylia prasina (assembly GCA_013397195.1). Taxonomy (NCBI): domain Eukaryota; kingdom Metazoa; phylum Chordata; class Aves; order Passeriformes; family Sylviidae; genus Hylia; species Hylia prasina. The sequence continues at coordinate 12,793 of VYXD01006578.1, forward strand.
TGAGCCCAGGGCTGAGCCCAGGGCTGAGCGCAGTGCTGAGCCCAGTGCTGAGCGCAGTGCTGAGCCCAGTGCTGAGCCCAGGGCTGAGCCCAGTGCTGAGCCCAGGGCTGAGCCCAGTGCTGAGCGCAGGGCTGAGCGCAGGGCTGAGCGCAGGGCTGAGCCCAGGGCTGAGCCCAGGGCTGAGCCCAGTGCTGAGCCCAGTCCTGAGCGCAGTGCTGAGCCCAGTGCTGAGCCCAGGCCTGAGCCCAGTGCTGAGCCCAGTCCTGAGCGCAGTGCTGAGCGCAGTGCTGAGCGCAGTGCTGAGCGCAGTGCTGAGCGCAGTGCTGAGCCCAGTCCTGAGCCCAGTCCTGAGCCCAGTGCTGAGCCCAGGGCTGAGCGCAGGGCTGAGCCCAGGGCTGAGCCCAGCCCGGCGCGGGGAGCGGAGGGGCCGCTCCGTGCTTGGGGGCCGGGCAGGGATGGCTGTGCCTCGCCTGGCACTCTCTCTGGGCTGGAAGGGGCGCTGAGCCTTTGCCTTGCAGTGCTGCCAAGTGTTCCTGATTCGTGTGAGGGCTGGCATGTTGGAAAGCTGTTTAAATCAGTGTTTGTGTTTAATTTCAGCCCGAGGAAGACAAGCGAAGCAATTATAATGCAGAGGCACAAAGTGTCTATTACTGCGGTGCCAGACTGTCCTGTCTGTTTTTCTTTAGAAAGTAAAAAATCTCTGTTTTCACTTTGTAGCATCCCCTCCAGGTACTCACCTGGATGTGGAGCAGGTTTGCAGGCCGTGCACAGCCGGGGCAGCGGGTGTGGGTGAGATCAGCTGCCCGGTGCTGGGTGTGTGTTTGGGGCAGGCCCTGCAGCCTCTGCGTGTGCCGAGCTCCTGGCAGTGTCCGTTTCCAAGGTGGGACTAAACTGTCCCCCGCTGCAGGGCACAGTGCCAGAGGTGCAGTGGGAGACCTCAGGGTCACCTTTCTGGGATGCTGCAGTACAGCATCTGCCTGTGGGAAGGGCTGCTCCGAGGGCCTGAGCTCTGGTGGTCGGTGGCCGCCTTCTCCTGCGGTCCCATGGGGTGTTCAGCACAGTTTTGGCCCCAAAGGAGGATTTGGGCAGTGAGAGGGCTGGGGGGCAGCTGCAGGAATGGGGGCCAGGCTGTTTCCCTGGCAGGAGCTGTGAGTGAAGGGAGTACGTGCCGAGCCAACACGGCTGCTCACAACGTGACTGCCTGGGGCTGGCAGGAGCTGGGGATGCTGGAGCACTCAGAGGAGGAGCAGGGAGAGCTGCAGGCAGCGTGCTGGGGCTGGGGAGGGCTCGTGGGGGAGAGCCAGGGCTGCACTGAGGTATTGCCAGTGCTGGGCAGCTGCGGGGGTTGGGGCAGAGAGCTTGGCTCCTTCTGTGCACCTCAAGGCCCTTCAGGCCACTGTTTTCTGCATCCTGTGTAATTGTTCCACAGGAACACGTGCTCCCGTCACGCTGCGCTGGAGGCAGAAGAAATGTAGAGGGGGAGGAAGTAGGGGAACCCCCCCCAGCTTGCAGGAGGGACATTTCTGCTGCAAAAGATTTCCAAAACCACAGGCAAGCACCTGAGCTGCCTTTTGCCTGTGCCTCCTGCCCCCAGTATATCCCAGTCCCTTACCCTCAGGCTGGTTGGGCAGGTGGGCTCTGCTGCAGGAGGGGCTGAGTAGCTGAGCGCTCTCAGGTGCAGAAAATGAGGGAATCACAAAACTGGAGAACCTGGGTGGGTGGTTCTTCTGATTTTTGTGGGAAAACGATTCCGAGGTATGGCCACATGCGCCACTGCTCCTTCCCTCCCCGCCCTGTAGACACCGCAGCATGGAGAGGTGGTTTGTGTGCTGACTGCTTGTTATTCAAGAAGTAATTACTCATTGCTTGGGTTAGAAACCAGGATGGGCTCATGTCTGTGAGAACGGCGGCTGCCAAACCTTCTGCTGGGAACGCAAAATGCACTTAAATAGTCCTTTTGCCCTGACTTTGAAGTCTGTTCTTCTGTTCAGGGCTGTCTCAGGAAGGCTTCAAACAGCTGAGCAACACAGCAAGTGTAATAAAGTTTTCTTTGGGGTCTGTTAAGGAGGTTTTCCTGGTTGCTAATGATGGGAAGGCCTGCCAGGCGCTGCCTCAGACTGTTTCCTGGCTGCACTCCAAGTACTCATCCACTGGATTTGTGTGTACTGATGCATTTTCTGGGGCATCAAGACAACGTCTACTTGGAGGGAGCTTTTTTTGCAGTCAGAGGAAGCATTTTTGCAGTCTCAGGGAGGACACAGACCCTCATGATTCATTTTCATGGCTTTTAGCATCCTGGGGATCAATTATACTAACCACGAGCCACCAACTGAGTCAGGATTTTTGGCTCCACATCCTGGATTAGTCCTGGGACCAGATATTTGCCTGATTCACTTTTCCTCTGCCAGCCTGTGACTCGCTCTGTTACCAGCACACAGGGCTGGTTGCAAATGCCTGGCGATAGGGAAAACCTCTCCTGGATGCTCGGGGACAGGAGTCTGTGGGAGCAGGTGCTTGGTGTCCCCCTGCCAAACGGGGGGTGCTCGAGGTGACTCCCCTTTGCTGTCTCCTCTGTTCCAGGGCAGGGCTGGGACAGGTGGATTTCCCTGGCACAAGCTCTTCATCACCCAGGCTGCTCTCCCCAGCCAGGTTTTCAAACCAGTTTGGTTCTTGGGAGAGCATTGGTTCTGTTCTGCCCTTGGAGACTGTGTCTCCCCAGAAAGGTGCCTGTGAAGGCTGCAGGTACCACGTGCTCCCTGGTGGGTGCTGGGCATCCCAGCATCCTGTTTTGCCTTCTCCCAGGAGTCTGTGCAATTGTCCCTGGCTGAGCTGCAGGAGAAACTCCAGATGTTTTCCTCTTGTGCCCTGGCACACCTGCACCACGAGCCTGGCTCTGGCTGCTCCGTGGGTGCAGCTTTCAGGATGCTCTGGTAGATAAAGGATCTTCTCCATCCCTTGATTACAAAGAAAAGATTAAACAGTAAAAGGGAGGAGGGGAAAGGATTGGAGTAATGGTGATTAAGTCATGGATCAGGATTTGCCACCAGAAGACGCTGACAGCAGTGTGGAAAGCCTGGTGTGACTACAGCAGGATTTCTCCAGGTGGAGAGTCAGCTTGTGTCGGGCAGCTTCTGCCTGGAGCACATCCAGCTCTGCAGCCCCAGCACTGGGCACTCCCCAGATCCCTCTGCAGCCTGTTTCTGCTCCCTCAGTGAGCACAGCTTCCCATTCCCCCTCTCCCTGGAGCCTGCTTGTTCACATTTTGTGGTGTTGTCTTGTGTTGTGCATCCCTGAACTCTTCTCACTAACTTTTAACTCTGTCCAAGTGAGCAGTGACTCCCTGTCATCTGGCAGGAGGGAAGCTGAGTTGAGTCAGTGGATCCTGCGTAAAATCTGACCCTGGAGCAGCTGTGAGGACGGAACAGAAAGTGCTCTGGAAGGTAGTGCACTGCGAGTCAGGATTTAACCATCTTCTTTTGTCTTTTCAGAGCCAGGTGACCTGCTGGGAGGGGAAGCTCACTGGGACAGCTCGCCTGGGAAGCACCCCAAAGATGAGGCTCAACCAGAGATTGGAGCTCCTAAAGCCAGTTTGGATGCTGAGGGGGAAACTGACCCCGAGCACTCGCCCCTGATGCAGCCCTTGGCCGGGCTGGGCTGCAAGGCTGACCCTGTGCCCCCCGTGCTGCCAGCCCCCGTGTCCCATGTGGGCACAGCCACCCAGGAGCAGCTGATGTCAGGAGGGGACACGGCGGATGCTGGAACGGGGCTGGGGGAGCCGAGGGCCGATGCCCTGGCCCAGGAGCAGCTCGGGAAAGGGAAAACACCTTTGCTGGGGAGGAAAACAGATGAAGCCACAGAGGAGACCCAAGCATCCTACCAGCTTGACCCTGAGCAGCATGACAGGAGTGTGAACCCGTTTGTGGCAGAGGCCTGCCAACTGCAGAGCTCTCCCCTGGCAGCCCCACAACGCCTTCCCCATCCCGCTGAGCCGGGGGGGGACCCGGCTCTGCAGGCCCCAGGGCAGGTCCTGAAACCTGGGTCTGATTTCACAGAGGCTAGAGAGAGTGCAGAGGCCAAGCCAGCTTCCCCCAGGAGGGGCAGCAGGATCCCAGCCAGCAAGCTGACACCCAAGAGACACAGAGAGTCTCCCAAGAAACCATCTGAGGATGCGGAGAGGGGTCCCACAGAGCTGCCACCGCCTCGGGGCCCCTCCCAGCTGGGTCCCACGGGCTGGGACAGCCCCGGTCTCAACTCTCTCAGTGGCAGCTCAGCACTGCAAAGTTCGCCGGTTCTCCCCAAGGGCTCTTACCACGTTGACCCCAATAACTTTGACTCCGTGGATCCATTCAAGCCCACCACGACGCTTGCCAGCACCGATGCTGACTCTTGCTCCACTGCAGAGAACAGCCTCAATGAAATCCTCGAATCCCAGACACTGGAGATGCAGGACGATGCCCTGAAAGGCAGAGACTCCCCCAGGAAGCCCAAGTCACGCCTGATAACGTGAGTGCCAGTGTGAGCAGAGCCAGGGCTGCAGCCCCCTCTGCTTTCCCCGCGGCAGGCAGAGCTGCGCCGGTGCTGGTGCTGCACTGGTGATGGAGGTGATGGTGCTGCAGGTGGTGATGGAGGTGGTGGTGGTCGTGCTCCTGCCCTGCTGCCTCCCGAGCCAGCCCCGGATCCTGCTGTGCACCTCAGGTTCTGCTGGTGCCTCAGTTTTACCTGCCTGTTGTCCCAGCTCCCCTGTGCCTGCCAGTGCCACAGACGGGAGGAGAGGGACAGGTGTTCTGCAGCAGAGCCAGGGGCCTGAGTCCCAAGCAGAGCAGGGAAGGCTGGATTGGAAGGCTTGCAGGATCACCTCTTTGGAAACCCCTTGGGGGTCCAGCTGGTGCAGGTGTAGATGTGGTGTCAGAGGAAAAGCACAATGGAGGCTGGAGCTGATGTGTTTGCTTGTGCAGGGATATGCAGGAGCTGGCGGATGCGGGTGTGACTGGTTGGATGTAGCTGAGACGTTTTGTGAGCTGCCACTGAGTTTCTGTTTTATGTCAGAGAAAGAGAACAGGTTGGACAGGTAGACTCTCACTCTGCTGTTGGATTCTCCAGTGAGAAAAATTAGATAGTGGGTTTTTACAGAGAAAGAGAAAACCTCACAGGCAAAAATCAGGTTGTGTTGGATGTTTTTGTACAGGAAATAGTTTACAGAGAGTAGATACAAGTTTTTCAAGAGCTGGTGTTCCCAGTGTGTGACTGTGGGTGAGCAGAGCCAATGGGGAGGGGAAGCAGCAGGGAATTCTCTGCTCCTCTGTGTCACCTTGGAGCAGCACAAGCAGCAGGATGTTGCCTTGGGCAGTGAGGTTTGTGTTTGGATCTCACCCCACTGCTGTGGATAGCAAATGCAGGATCAGAGTGTCCTGTGTGTGTGTGCCTTCCCAAAGACAGAGCTAGGCAGCTCACCATGCTGCCCCAGAGCAGAGTTAACATCCAGGTCTTTTCACACACTCTTCTTCTCTCCATCTGTCTGTCTCTCTCCCTGTCTGTGCTTTGGTGCATCAGGACTACTGAGCAAGTGAAATTTCTCTGTTTTCTGTTGTAAGTACTCTCTCCTGTATTCCTTTTCTTTTCCTTTGCTGTTTCTGTCCTCTCTCTGGGTGTGTGCTGCCCCACTCGTCTCCATGGCATGCTGGCTCCTTCTGCCCTTTGACTTGTGCTCTCTGCTGTCTGGTTTGTGTCCCGCAGCCCCTGGTGGGGTCCCCAGGGTGGCCTGGCCTGGTGAGTGCCTGGGGGTGAGGGAGAAGAGGAGAGCTGAGCTGAGCTGCACCGCAGGCACACGCCTGTGCTTGTCCTCGCAGCATGCCGCATTGCAGCCTCTTCTCATGGTGGACAAGCGCTCAAAACCTCCAGCTAATGGAGGGGCAGCAGGTTTTTGTGCAATCCAGAGCTCTTACCTTGGTGCTGGGGGGAGCTCAGACCAGTTGCCAGGTGATGGGATAACCCTGGCACAGGAGAGGGTGCAGAAAAGAGGAGGGTGAGGACATGACAAGTTTGACTTGCTCGTGGCAGGGCATGAGGGAGAAGAACAGTCCAGAGCGGATGTTCCGTGTGTCCGAGGTGTGCATGGCAGCGTGCAGGGAACTCTGTGTGCTGCTCGCTGTGCTCTGCTGCGCTTGTGTACCGTGGGGGGGGGAGGCTGGACAGTGCCACCGGCTGGGGACAATTCCAGAAACCGGGAACAGCTCTCTGCAGTCCTGCTCGAGCCTTTGCCTGTGTCCCCACGGTGGGGAGTGCTGCGCCTGGAGGCTGGGATCCCTCCCCACGTCCCCACAATTGTCACACGAGCTGTTCCAGCTCAGCAGGCATCTCCTGAGGGGGCAGACGTGGTTGCAAACCTGGGAGATCCCTGAGTGTGGAGTGTGAGGTGGGGAGATGCAGGAGAAAAGCTCACACCCACATTCCCCCTGGGTCTGTGCCTCTGTGCTGTGCTGCTGCCCGGTGTGTGGGGATGCGGCCGTGCCTGCAGTCCTGCGCAGATGGACGGCTGTCGTCAGGAACGTGGGATGAAGTTCCAGGGACAGTCTCCTCACTGGAGGGCAAGGGGACCACCTGCAAGACCTCCTTGGGCTAAACTCCCCCCCGAGGGGCCCTTCTCCCTGGGACAGCGTTTGCTCCAGGCAGAGCGTATGCTGGAGGCACAGCTCCTTGCCCTGGCCGAGCACATCTGACTCACGTGGGAGACGTGGATGCTGTGGAGAAATCCCAGAGAAACTTCCAGCTGCAGGGACAGGGTGTGAGACAGCCTGGACATGGTTCTTCCTGCAGAAAGTCAACATGCACTGAAGCCTGGGGTGCCTTGTGCTGGACACACACAAGGCGAGGGTGCAGCGAGGGAGATCCTTCTTTGCCAGCGCCTCTCTCGCCATCAGCCTCTTGGGGTCCTTGCTCTGCTCCTTACCTTCCTCAGGAATAAACACCTCACAGACAACCCAACTGATGTGTAGTCGTGTCTTTTGTTTGCCTGTTCCTTCTGTTCCTTCCAGAACTTGCTCTGCCTCGGTGTTCACTGGTGAGTGGGGTGCTGGCACGTGGTGGGTGCAACGCTGGTGCTGGGACTGCCTCCCCCTGCTTGGGCTGTCTGGCACGTGCCCCCGCGCCCCCCACTGCCCTGGACCCCCCTCAGCTGCTGCTTCTCTCCCCTGCAGGAGCGGCTGCAAGGTGAAGCAGCACGAGGCGCAGCCCCTGGTCCTGGACACCAGCGCTCAGGTAGGTGGGATCCCGTCCCCAGAGGTGTGGGCTGGGCACGGGGATGCTGAGATGGCAGTGGGGAGAGCAGGGCTGGCTGAGCCTCAGCCAGCATCTTCCCTGTGGGCAGTTCCTGATGGGGAGGGAGGGAGGATTTTAAGCCTTCCATGCTCTTCATGGAGTATCCAGCAGCTCTCCTGGTGGCCTGATCCCCACAGATCTTGCTTAACTGCGCCCTTTGGTCCTGCAGGATGAAGGAGTGTTGATCTCAGAAATCCCGGGCATTACAAATCGGGATGGACGTGCCACTGATGAGGAGAAGTTGGCCTCCACCACCTCCATGCAGAAACCACCCGGGCTGGAGAAGAAGGCCGAGCCAGAAGATGACCTGGAGTACTTTGAGTGCTCAAACGTCCCCGCGTCAGCAGCAAAGCACAGGCCAGAGGCAGGTGAGGAACATCCCCATTGCCTTGAGCTCTGGGAATGCTCTGTGACTGCACCCAGGGAGCCTCTGCAGCCTCTAGCAAGGGATTGGTGCTGCTGGGGCAGCGCAGCCTCATCAGAGTTTATTTACACTGACAGGGCTAAAGGCTGCTGCAGCTCCTAATGGAACCTCCCATTGCTTTCCTGCACTATTTCCAGTATGGAAAATGATGGTCCAGGCTGTGTTTATTTAGACTTTGGGTACAGAGCACCCTCCCCACGATGCTGTAGTGGGATGTGGCTCAGGCACAAGGTTCCCTCCCCATGGTGGTCCCTGACACCAGTGCTTGCTGCTGAGCCAAGAGCTGAGCAGAACAACTGTCCACCCTTCAGAGCATCCTGCCCTGACTCCTGGGCTGCAGGGACCCTGCTCAGAGCCTGTGCCTGGAGCAGAGCTGCCAGGACTTGGTGTCCTGGCACACGGGCTGTGGTCGATGGAGATCTCAGTAATGCCTACAGAGGCCCCAATTACTGCTCCTGGTGGAATTCTGCTGTCAGTTTCCCACGTAATTAGCCTCTCTGACCAAGCCATTACAAAATAATTAAAAGCCAGGCAACATGACATTTAATCAATAGCCAAGACCTAGGTGCAAGCAGGAGAGATCACCACGGGGGGTTTGCAGCCCTCCCCTCTGCAGGAACCCGTTAATCATTTCTCCCGATGGCTGTGCTGGGATGCCAGCTCCATGGAGAACGGTCCTTTGTCCTCAGGGAGGAAAATCTGACAGTCAGGGGACAGGCTGGGAGCGTTTATTTATTGCTGCTGGTCTCGGAGGGCCCGGCAGGTGCTCGGTGCTCTCTGCAGCCATGGGGTGGGAGCTGTGGGTGCAGCTGCTGGCACTGGGATAAACAGGGGAACCAGTGGGAAGTCTGCAGTCACCAGGGTTACATTACCTCCTTCCTCTCCAAGCTGGGCTCTCTAAATACACTGTTCTCTGCCTGGTTAACACATGAATCATGTCTGCAGTCTTGTGAGTGTGGCCCATAAATTACCCTTCATGCTACGTGAGGCAGCACTGTGCCCACAGGGCAGGGTGTCCCTCCTGCAGGGCAGGGTGTCCCTCCTGCAGGGCAGGGTGTCCCTCCTGCAGGGCAGGGTGTCCCTCCTGCGAGGCAGGGTGTCCCTCCTGCAGGGCAGGGTGTCCCTCCTGCAGGGCAGGGTGTCCCTCCTGCAGGGCAGGGTGTCCCTCCTGCAGGGCAGGGTGTCCCTCCTGCAGGGCAGGGTGTCCCACGCCTTGCAGATCCCAGGAGATGTTTTTTATCTCCTCTCTGCTGCTAAGAACAGCAGGGGCCATGTGGCAGGTCCTTGGGAGGGTGTTGAGATTGGCTGGCATGGGCTGATGCTTGTGCTCTTTGCAGTGCTCTGAGCAGCTGCTCTATTCCAGCATCCTGCTGAGGTGCAGAACATCCTGTGCATCTTCCTGTGCATCTCCTCCCCCTCAGCTGCTGTGGTCTCAGGCATGGGTGGCAGCCCTGGGGACATTGTCACAGGCTGGACTGCCACCAGAGGGGAGTGTTGGTTTCCACTCTGAGGAGTGCTGGAAGGCTGGCAGGGTGCACCTTGTGGCACCTGGGGACAGCTTTAATGGTGGCCTTAACAGTGCTGGGGACTCGATGGCCTTAGAGAGCTTTCCCAACCAAAATGATTCCATGCAAGGGCAAGAGCTGGGGGAAAAGATGCCTTTGGGAAGGGAAGCTCAGGGGATGGAGGGGCTCAGAGGTACCCTCCTGTGTCTCAGAAAATCTGCATGTGCCCAGGGTGACTTTTCCAAATCAATAAAAGGTTGTGTTTCATTGTCTTTAGGTTTTGAAAAGGAGATCTGCAAGCAGATGGAAAAGGGAGGGCCTGGCATCTTCCCTGTGAGTGCCTCTCTCTTTTTCCTTTCTGAAATGAGTTTCTTTGGGAGGTAAAATTCTTGACAAGCCCACGCAGGGACTCGATAAAAATAGCAGAGATTTCCCAGCAGGCCTGGAGGAGCCTGGCAGGGGCTGATCCCTCCTGGGTGGGCGCTGTGCTGGGGGAGGGAGGGGTGCTGGGGGCAGAGCAGGAGCAGTGCAGAGCCAGGGCTGCACTGGAAAGGGCTGAAGGACAGGGGGAGGGCAGAGGAGCCCCCGGGGAGGGGACGAGCTGCTGGGCTCGGGTTGTGTCTCACCTGGAGTGTCTCACCTGGGGTGTCCGGGGCTGGCTCTGATGGACTGTTGGTGCTGGTGCCTTCCAAAGGGATCCTCAGCCCTGCTCTCAGGAGGGCAGGGGACAGCAGGGATGGGAGAGGAGGGAAAAAGCCCTGGCTCTGCAGCCACACTGACCCTGGCAGCCCAGCAGCAGCCCCTCTGTGCTGGGACACCCTGACATGCCCCGAGGAGCCCCAAGACCTCTCTGCTGCAGGGGGCACCCTGTGCCAGCTTAGCAGCCCCTCAAGCTGCTTGAGTTGACAAGCAGGTGACAGTGAGATTAGCAACATCAGCAAAACCAACTTCTCTGAGACAGATTTAACTGTGCTGAGCCCCACAAGGACATGAGGCACAGTGAACCCTTTGTTTGGTGCCCAGGAGAGCCTGGGCAGGCTCTGGTGTCACCTCAAGGTACCTGCAGGTGCTCAGGTGTGCACTTGCTTCTGGGAGATGCTGTGGGAGGCTGCAGAGGCTGAACCTCCTCGGGGCTGGGGTGCCCAGCCCCAGCCCTGCCCCGGGGGTGGCTCCCAGCTCTGGCCAAGGCTGCAGCAGAGCCAGGAGAGCCGTGGAGGGCTCGGGAGCTGGCACTGAGCAGCAGCTGGAGCGCCGGGGAGGGGGGAGGGCAGAAGAGCTCCAGTGCTCTCGTTTCCAGAACGTGAGGGGCAGGCTGCCTCCTTCCTCCCAGCACTTCTCTATTTATGGCCTGGCAGCCCGTTCTCAAGGAGATGCTGCGTGGCTGTCACTCGTCTGGGTGATGAAAGGAGGAACAGGCAGTGTCAGCACCGGGGCCAGGGCACGGAGCCCTGCCCTGCCTTGTCTCTGTGCCTGCAGCCCTGCTGTGCACAGGCAGTGCACAGGGGCTGGGCTTTGGGCAGGGGAGGCAGTGAACAGTGGGGGTACAACGCCCCAGTGCTTGTAGGGACACCCAAAATAGCAACAGGAGGGGTACCAGGATCTCTGTGTGAGCATCTCCTGTTTCAGAGCTCTCCTGGGCACCTGAAGCACCGGGGATGAGTGGGGCTGTCCCTTGCACCCCTGCTCTGCAGAGGGGTGAAATCTGCTTCCCCCACAGCTCCCTTGATCAGCAAGGCCCAGGAAATGTCCCTGCAGCTGCCAGCAGCAATTTGAGTATGTCAGCTGCAGTGATGTCCCCACCAGACTGGGAGGGGCTGGAGACAGGCAACCCAGACCCTGGCAGAGCACCCCTGCCTGTGGCTCACAGGCAGCAGACACCCTCCAGGCTGGGGATATTTTTAAACCAGCCATGGGATAAGGGAAGTTGGATGCGAGCACATCTGTGCTTGGAGCTGGGCCTCCTTCTGAAATGGGCTCTCAGTGGGTCTCCCTTTTGGGATCTCTCCTCCCTGGGGCAGCTCATGGTGTCCTATTGCATGCTCCTGGCTCCTGGCAAGGGAAGGCACCAAACCTCACACAAGCTTTGCCAGGTGTCAGGTGCAGGCTCTGGGCTCTGTGTGCAGAAAGGGAAATTCAGTACACGAGCAGATGCTGATAAAATGGGACAGCACTCCAAACAGGGGAGGTGGGTGAAAAGAAACCGTCCCAACATCCCAGCTGGGTCATTCCCCCAGGACAATCCTTGCATGTGCTCCATGGACAAGTGCCCCAGCGTGAGCAGGAGCGAGAGTCCCCTGGCTGGCATCTGCCTCAGCGAGTCCGAGAAGGCGGCCGTGCTCACGCTCATCAGAGAGGAGGTAACAGCCCCGGCCCTGGCCCTGGCAGCCCTGCTCAGATCTGATCCCTGTGGGGAACAGAGAGGGGAAACCCCTCAGAGCACATCCCAAGGGTCCCGTGTCTGCTGCAACCCAGATAATCACCAAGGAGATCGAGGCCAACGAGTGGAAGAAGAAGTATGAGGAGAGCCGTCAGGAAGTGCTGGAGATGAGGTACGAGCTGTCCCCTGCAGGGCAGGAGGAGGCTGAGGGCACGTGGGGGTGACTGACACGGGTCAGCCTCACCAGGGTGGGCTGTCTTGGCAGAGATGTTCTCCTGGTGCTGTGTCACGCCTGCTCATTCTTTGCTGCAGAAATAGAATCTCATGAGCTGTGCCAGTGGGTTTTGGCCTGAAGGAGCACTGATGGGTGGTGCACCCCAACATCTGGAGTGCAGCCCCAACATCTGGGCCCTGTGACCGTGCTCCTGTGGGGGTGCACTGGTGACAGGGCACAGGCCAGCAGAGCCTCCTGTGGGGCAGATTGCTGCCAGCGCAGCTGGGCGTTCATGCCCCCAAAATCAGTCGCCTCTCACCTGGTTTTTTTCCTCTTCCTTCTAGGAAAATCGTGGCTGAGTATGAAAAGACCATTGCCCAGATGATAGGTAAGGTGCTGTCACCTGGCTGGGTGTGTGGGGCAGGGAGCTGGCTACTACAGTTTAGTCACTGTGTCCTTGTTGTTTGTTCTCCATCCCAGAGGATGAGCAGAGGACAAACATGACATCTCAGAAGAACCTGCAGCAGCTCACGATGGAAAAGGACCAGGCTCTGGCAGACCTGAACTCGGTGGAGAGGTCCCTGTCAGATCTGTTCAGGAGATATGAAAACCTGAAGGGCGTTCTGGAAGGATTTAAGAAGGTTCTTACTTGGTTTGCCCTTTCTCCCTGCAGCTTTGTCCCTGGCACAGGGTTCCTGTGCAGCCACACTCCATGTTTCTATGCTGCTGAGCTGAATAAGGGGCTCCAGCATAAAGCATAAGTTGGCTTTTTTAAAACCTTTTTTCTTACACTCAGAACAGTATCTATCATCCCGTCAGAGCAATGTTTTTGTGCCCAGTCCCAATGCAGATGGATGTACTTTCTTTTCCAGAATGAAGAAGCTCTGAAGAAATGTGCTCAAGATTATCTAACCCGTGTCAAGCAAGAAGAGCAGCGGTATCAGGCCCTGAAAGTCCACGCAGAAGAAAAATTAGACAAGTAAGGTCATGCATGAAATCGCTGGGTGCTTCAAGACCTTGTAGGGAAGCAGCTTCATTTACTTTCCAAAGGCTGGAAGGCAGGAGCTGAGTGATGTGAAAAGCTGCATTTTACAACCTCAGGCTCAAGTGTCTCTAAGCAAGGCAGAGCAAATCCCTGAATGCATTCTCTGATCTCTGCCTATTTATTTTTTAATGGAGAATCTGAGGTTCACGGTCTATTTATGGTCACTTAGCAAGTTCCCATTTTCAGAGTGCTCATGTTTGTGGTACCTGATGGGGCTGTGCAGCCCTGGGGCTCAGCTGATGAGCAGGAGCCCTCCAGCACCTGTAACCCCAAGTGAAGCAGTGCTGAGCTGGTTTAGCTCGGCACTGGAAGAGCAGAGTTTCATTCGGGGCTCGGAGGAGCCGCATTAACCCAGTTCCATCCAGTTCCCATCTGGGCAAACCCCCTCGGTTGTATCCAGGGCTCTGCATTGCTGCAGGGCCCGTGGCCGTGCCGTGGTGCTCCTGCCCGTGCCCTGACCTGGCTCTGGCCCCTCTCCATCCCCAGGGCCAACGAGGAGATCGCCCAGGTGCGCGCCAAGGCCAAGGCGGAGAGCGCGGCGCTGCACGCGGGGCTGCGCAAGGAGCAGATGAGGGTGGAGAGCCTGGAGAGAGCCCTGCAGCAGAAGGTAACACACCTGCCCCGTGCCCCTCTGCCAGCCCTGCCAGCCGTCCCTGTGGCTGCCCTGAGCATCCTCTTGATGCCGGAGGTGCCCTCCACATCTTTGGTCCAGAAGGCGTTTGTGGGTTTGGTTTTTGGGGTATTTTTTTGTTCGCTTGGGGTTTTTTTGTGTTTTGTGGGGTTGGTGTAGATTTTTTGGGCAGAATGGGCATTGCTGGCTTACGTGTGCCTGTTTGCAGGGCTGGGGCTAGGTTGCTGCAGATGTGCTTGTTTGCAGGGCTGTGGGCTGGGGCTGGGTTGCTGCAGATCTCTGCAACACCGAGGTCTGACTGGGATGAGGAGGGGTGAGCACAGGGCTCCACGCAGTGCCTGGGTGCACAGAGGAGCTCTTCAGGGGCAGCTGTAGGAGGTGGTTGCATGGGGATGCATGCTTGATGGCAGATGGGCCCAGGTGTTGTCCCCCACCTGTGCCACCACAGGGGTCCTCAAGATCTGCTTTTCTTCCAGAACCAGGAGATTGAGGAGCTGACCAAGATCTGCGACGAGCTGATAGCGAAGCTGGGAAAGTCAGACTGAGCCTCAGCACCCCTCGCCCAGCACTCTGCACTTGGCTGCTTTTCTCGTGACGTTGAGCACCTTGCCTTAGCCCCAGAGTCCCTGCAGGACAGCTCAGTGTCCTGAGCACAGCCACTCCCCTCACTGTCCCTGTCTGCTTCCCACAGCCCCAGGCTGGGAATCCTGTGGTCAGCCTGGGCCTGTGTGTCCCTCCCAGGCCCTGCCTCACTGTCCCTCTGCACCAATGCCACCTGTCAAGTGGGTGGTGATGCCCTGGGCTCTGTCCCCCTTGGTTGGGCTGGGTCTCATTGTGTCCCCAGCACACTCTCTGTCACTTGCTGTCCTCACGTGCTCAGCAGAGCAGGTCCAGCCATGTGGTCGGTCCTGCCCTGGGCCCTGGGTGATGGCAGGGGTGGACCTGCTGCTGCCTCTTGCCCTGGGGAGGGGGACCTGGCACTGGGATGGCTGGTGTGTGGTTGTGGGTGAAGCACAGCACAGCATCTCCCTGTCCCTGGCTGTGCCAGCCTCGGAGGAAGGGAACTGACATCTCTGCATTCGTGCACTTTATGAGCATTTATGGGCACTTGGGCTCTCTGCTCACTCCTTCAGGCACGGTGCTGACACAGGGCATGACTGGTTCCCCCCAGAGCACTGAAACAGCCACATAACCTGTAGTAACTTCAGTCCTCTCAGGGGAGAGTCCAGGTGAGGGGAGGCAGGAGGTTTCTGCACCAGGAGCTGTTTGAGAAGCAGGGGAGATGTTGGTTCTGGAGAGCTGGGACTGCCTGTCCATGCTCTCCCTGCCTGTGGCCCTGGCCCCTGCAGTGCCTGGGTGACCTTGTGTTGGGCATGTGCAAAGCCAGGGCTGTTGCTGTTCACTCCCTGTGCCATGGTGAGATCAGGGCCCCATTTCAGAGGCTGCAGGAGGAAGGAAGTGAACCCTGAGCTGCCTTGTGGGTACTGCAGTGGTGGAGGATTCTCTGCCCTGAGTGGATAGGTGTGAAATAAGGGAAATATTTGCAGTTTGGACTGTTTTCTGCCCAGCCTGTTGAACACTTTCACAAACCTTTTTGCTGCTACCTTTTTGTAACAGAATTGAGCTCTTTTCCTTCTATTTTCTAACTCCCTGTGTTGAGCGTGCAGAGCAAACACCTGTTTAAGCCAGAGCCATACACTTTATTATATTTTATTAGTTATATAATATAGAGTTTATTCTACACTTAAGCAAAGGTGTCAGCAGCCTGCCCCAGCACACAGCCTGTTCTCCACACCCCCAGTTATCCCAGTGATGGACTGGCCACAGAAGCCAGTGGCTGACACCACTCAAAGCAGTGCACCTGTTGCTTGTGCTGGATATTCACCCTTTGCACAGTTGATAGAAAAGTAAAACCTTTTTTCCCCTTCTCTTTTTAACCCCTTTGACCCCCCCCACACATCCCCCTCCTGGGCTGGTGAAAAAGCTTCAATCATATGATCAACAAGGACAAATTCTGTTCCCCTTTGGGAATCTGTGCAGGTAAAGCAAACCCCTGAGACCCAGAGATTTCTTGGGCAGTTGGCTTTTTCTCTCGAGGAAGCAGAGTGCAGCATTGCATAACCTCTCAGAGGTGGTGACAGGCTGGTTCAGGGCTGGTTTCTGGTTTGGGACCCCGGGGCACTGTCCTGCCCGCAGCGGGGCCCGTGTGGGGCTGGTCCCCCCCAGGTGGGGACTGTGGCAGCCCCAGCCTTCTGCTCTGCTCAGGGCCGTGATGCTCACGTGCTGTCTTGGCTCAAGGTGAGGCAGTCGAGGTTGGTCTCTCCTCGGGGCGTTGCTCTGGCCCTTGGAGCTGATGGATAATTGCAGAAATTCAGATTTCACCACTCGGCGCTTCCCTGGACCCCTGACCTGCACACAGCAGTCACTGCTGCAACTTTCCCCTGCGGGCTGTCTGCAAAGCACGGCTGCTGTGACAACCCACGGGGCACATCCTGCATCCCTCCTGTCCCTGCTGCCCCGTGTCAGTCCTGCCTGCTGCCTCCCCTCACCGGTGCTGTCGCATCCCTGTGCCTGTCCGCATGCACCCCCGTCTGGGCAAAGAAGATTCCTACGGAATGATTTATTAACTATAATATGGTTATAGTTACATATATATAAATACATATATATAAACTAGAAGGTGTTTGCCAACGGGCAGGATGGTGGCACCTCGTGTGCCGCGCTCTGACGTGCCGAGGTGACGGTGTCCCTGTCACTGGCGCAGGGAAGGGCAGGTCCCTGTGCCCGGTGTCACAGCTGGGTGTGTTTGTCCTCTGGTCCTTGCAGTAGACTTTAAATGCCCTTTCTGGCAGCAGCGGGCCCTGCCCTGCTGCTGTGTTGCTGTTTGCAGTGTGTGTTTGCCAGCAGATCTGTCTGTAACCAAGTGCCAACCAGTAACCCCCAACTACTGATCTCTTCCCCTTCCCTCCAGTGCGGCCTCCCCCGGGCAGGAACTTCCTCTGCATTGACTCCTACCCCTCAGCTTCCAGCCATGTGTGTAACTGCCATCGCCATCCGTTTTATATGTATGATAATTTCCCTTTTATATGTCAGGTAAATATTTGTAAGAGTTATACTCACACAAATGAGATTATTATAATGATTACTAATATATTTTTTCCATGTTTCATTGCCTGAGTAAAAACTGTGTTTATCACTCTTGAAAGCTTTCTTGGTGTTTGTGAGGCTGGTGAAGAGTTTTTGGAGGACTTGGCTTTACCCTCCAGAATGGGCCATGTTCTGCCTTGCCTTTATTAATGTGGTTTACATGGCAGTTGGTTTCAAATAAGTACAGTTATCATCTGTTTCTGATATCTGCATTTCTGAGCTCTGAAATTCAGATCTGGGATGACTTTTCTGGCCCCATGACTCCCACCACACTGTGGTGGTACTGAGCCATGGTGGTGAGCTCAGACAGAAGGAAGAGCTGAGGCAGCAGCAGGATGTCAGGCAGGAGAATCCTTGGCCTAATCCCTGCGCTGACCCTGACAACCCTCTGTGGCCTTGGGTAAATCCTTCTGGGAGGATGGAGCCCTGGGGGGTGCTGGTTCCAGTGGGCTCCCAGCCCTGTAGGGGTTTTCAGTTCTTCTCCTGCACTTCTCTTTTGGTGGGCTGGAAAATCTGGAGGGGTTTTCCCCAGTCTGGCTGCTACTTGTGACAAAAAAGGGGTTGTTCTCTGGATGGAGCAGGTGGGCTTGATCAAGGTCTTTGAAAGCTGCCACGAGGTTCCATGTCCAGAGATGTTTTCCAGAGCGGGGTATGGAGCAGAGCCCAGGCCCACCCAGCACCCTTGTGGTGCTCTGTCCCACTCCCACTGCCCAGCCCATGTCCTTGGGGAGCTGTGTCCTGTCCCCCCAGCTAAGATGGCATTATCCCACCCCCGATGCAGTCACCCAAGCAGATTAGCTGTAAGACCTTAAGACAAAACAGCAGCTACACACCCCAGACTGCACACTGCGGAGAATGCCTGCCCTGAAGACCCTGCTGGCCCTGGCCATCGTCACGTCCCTGGCTGCAGAAAGTAAGTGTCCCTTGGCTGCCGGCAGCACAAGGTCGGGTACATCGCTGCAGCTGCTGCTGCGCTCGCCCTGCCCCATCCCCGCGGGCCGGCACCGCGCCCACCCCGCAGGAAAAGGGTCTTTGGGGGGAGGGTGGCTTCCCCCTCTGAGTACCACCACGAGAAGGCCCCTGTCCCTTCCCTCCCTGCCGCTGGCACAAAGCCCAGGCATGCAGGGACCACTCTCTGCTCTCCAGCTCTGATGGAGGCTCCTGAGCCAAAGCCCTACAGCCTTTCTTGGTTACAGCTGAATTTCCCTGCTAAAACTTGGTTCCTTCAAGGCATAATCACAAAAAGCCATTGGAAAAGGCAGGAGGGTGGTTGCACTGCTCAGAGCAATGCCATGGAGTAGGGGCAGCTCTAGACAGTTTCGGGATCTTTGGACCAAGGCAAGATGAACACGACTGTATTTTTAGCTCAGGGCAGATGAAAGGCTGTCCCGCACTGCGAGGAACAGCAAAGGAGACACAACACAACCCAGCAACAGAAGCCGGGTCATTGTGGGTTAATGGAAGGCCCTTACTGGCATCTGACCCCATGAAATCCCAATTTTGCCCTTTGACGGGTTTTCCCTCCCTGAGATGAAGGTGGAAGCTCCGGGCAGCAGCCACGAGAGGGCCCCGCTCCGTCAGCAAAGCAGAGTCTCACTCCCAACAGCAGCGCTGGTTTACCCAGACCCATCAAAATCCAGCATTCGTCATTTCAGGCAGGAGCAGGATCTTCAGGTCTGGGTTTTTCTGGGGTGTGTGCATGCTCTCAGGGGTCACACAGCTCTTGCACCACCATCGGCTCTGACGCGCAGGAGAGGGGCCGGCTGCTCTCTAACCTGCCTGTGGGCCTCCTTTAAGGATGATCCGGAGATGGCTTGTCCCTCCCGCCTCACTCAGCTGCCTGGCACTTTACCGTCACCGTGCTTGTCCCCAGGCAGCCCCTCGGGCTGAGCTTTCTGAGTACAGTGTAGAATGTGGGAATGGCTCCCACAGGTTGGGTGGATTCTCCTTTTTCTGCCCCAAAATACTTACTAAAATGAAATCTGGCACAAGAAGACGAAGCCCTAGGATGGTTTTAAAATATTATATCTACCCTTTTTTTACTGTAAAAGGAATTCCAGGACACTCAGGGAGTCTTTGCAGGGCAAGAACTCAGCAGAGCTCACCTGCCTGGTTTAGCTCTCATCATTTTGTCACACTTGGAAGAGTTTTGCATTTATTTTGTGGACAGGTGAAGGCCCATCCTGCATCCTGCTGTGTGCCATGGCAGCACCTGCTCATGGCTCAACTCTCTCTGGTGCCAAGCCTCACCTGTGACCCCGGGCCCCTGTCAGGGCACTGGGGGCTCTGGGACGGTCTGTTGCTACGTCTCTCACTCCTCCTCCTCATCTTCACCCAGGCAAAGCACTGAAATGCCACAAATGTGTCGCATCCAACGAGAACGACTGCAACCAGCAGGGATCCCACAGCTGCCCCCAGTACGCCGACGCCTGCTCCACCATCACTGCGCCCAGTAAGTCCCTTGGCTGGGAGGGACTGCGGGCTCCAGGGGAAGGGGGGTAGGGAATTGGAGGGTACCAGAGGGGCTGGGGACCGGGGGGCGAGGAGGAGCAGGTGACCTGCAGAGGCGGAGCAGGAGGCGGCTTCTTCTTTCGGGCAGGAGAGAGATCCTTTAATTCGGCGCCCGTACCGCGCTGGGCTGGGACTCGGGTGTTCCTTCTGCGCCAGTGAAACCCCCGGTTCCCTGGCCTGACCCCCGCGTCGCGNCTGGGCCGGGTCTGAGCTCCGGCCTCGGGCACAGGGACGCGTCCCCTCGCCGCCAGTCCAATAAACGCTGCCCTTGAGAACCGCNGGGACTCGGGTGTTCCTTCTGCGCCAGTGAAACCCCCGGTTCCCTGGCCTGACCCCCGCGTCGCGTTGCCTTTCCTTGCAGACAGCGTCATTAAGTCCTGCTCCTACAAGTCATTCTGTGACCAGGCGCGCCGCGGCGGCTCCGGCGGGGCCACCGTGCG
>VYXD01006578.1:33523-48454 GCA_013397195.1 Hylia prasina
GCGGTGGTGGGGCAGGGATCGAGACCTCCAGGATGCCGGGAGGAGGCAGCCAGCAGTGGGAAGGAGCGGACTAGCGTGGGATGGACAGGGGTGTCCGTGAGCCAAATCCCTGCCTGCCTTCGGCGGCGGCAGCGCCAGGATCGGTTTCGCCCGCGCCGGGAGAAAGTGCTTCGGGGCCAGATGGAGTTTCGGAGAGAAAGTGGGGCTTCCCCTGGGTGGCACGGGGGCGGCAGCGGGTGTTTCCTGCTCCCAAACCCACCCCGAGCTCACTCCAGCAGCAGCTTTCCCGAGAGATGCTCTTGCAGNAGGGTTTGCTAATGACAGACGTAATTAACCCGGAAAGAAGCGACGGCGGAGCCAGGGGCACACCCCCTTCGCCGCCCGCCCGCCCGTCCTCCTCCGGCGCTGCCCGGCGTGCGCAGCGCCCGCAGCCCCCGCTCGCCCCCGGCCATGAGCGGGGCGCGCAGCCCAGGGACGCCGCGGGGTAAGTGCGGGGGACACGCGTGTCCGCGGAGCGCTCGCTCTCCAGAGACCCCGGGGGTGGGAGCCCTCGCCGTCCCGTCCCCGTCCTCCCTCCGGCCCCTTCCCCCGAGTCCCCGGGCTGCGCCGTCGGAGCGTCTGGAAGCGTCCGCGCCCGCGGCCCCGGAGCTGGGCCCCCGTTCCTGGCGGAGACTCCGGTTCCTGCAGCTGCACCATCCGTGCCGGGGCTCGAGTCGAGCCCTCGGTGCGAGCGGCTTCTGCCCGACGACTGCTGCGGCGAAGTGTCGGGGACAGCGGAGCGGGGGGCGGCGAGGGGGGCTCTGCCCGGAGCGGAGGGTCCCCGGGGGAGCTCCGGAAATGCTGCAGGCGCCGTCCTCGCCCAAAGTCCGGGGGCTTGGAGGCAGGCGTGTGGCGGGGTCAGGGGTTTGCAGCTATTCTGTGTGTTCTGCGACTCTTTGGGGCAGATGAAGAGCTGTATCCAGCCTCCTCCCAACAGGTTGATAGTTTCGTTAAGGCAAATATCTGGAATTAGCAGTTGCTGGGCGCTGCCTACTCCGTCTGTCTCGTGGGTCGGGACAGACGTCGCCCCGTGAGCTCTGGGCGCTCCTCTGCAAGGGCAGGTGAGAGGAAGTGGTGCTGCGGCTCAGCTGCGCGGGGCATCGCCGGTCCCGGCCCTGCTGGGAGGGAGGGTCACCCGCGCCCCAGGCGGCACCAGCACAGCCCGGCCCGACAGGTGAGAGAGAGGAGGAGGCTGTGGCTGCCCACGGGTGCGATGAGTGCTGTGGAGGGAGCTGCCGAGGGGATGCATCCCGGCAGCACAGCTGTGATGCTCCAAATGTCGGGTCTCCCATTGCCTCGGGATTTTCTGCTGCAGTGTTCCTCGGCTGCTCCTGTGGCTGCAGCTCTGCCGGACAAAGCAGGGCACGGGCAGCTGTGATGGTGCAGGGGCATCCTGAGGTGCTTCCTGGAAAGTCTTTCTGTGTGGCTGCACACGAGGGCTCTGAGCCACCCGAGGCTGCAGAGGGGACTTGGATGCTGCATGGACAGTGCCCTGCACCTCCTGTCTCTCCCTGGGGAGTATTTCCCTTTATCTCAGGCAGGCAAGGGGGTGGTTTTGCCGTAAATCTTCTTCTGCAGCCTAGTTACTTGCCATGTCATTCACTGAGTCAGGAAGGGTGTCTTTTTTGTGGAATATTGTGACTGAAACAGCTGACAAGTTGCTTCAGAGGTAGGAAGGAGTCCTGGAAGTCTCTGATACACTTCACTAGAAAATTGAGCATTTTCTGGCCCTCCTGGACCTCCCAGGCAGTGCCTCACATGTTAGCATGGCTGGAGATGCTACTTTTATATCATTTTCATATGGAAAAGTGCAGTTCTTGGTGCTCCAAAGAGAGACCATTTGTGTCCTGTGGGCAGTGGGATGTGAGGGGACAGGAACCTGACTGACTTGGTGCAGAGTGTGGGGCAGTCCCAGTCTCCTCTGCCCAGAGGCTTGTGCAGCCTGAGGTCAGTGTGCACAGAAGGGCTGAGCTGGTTTGTGGTCTCCCAGATGAGCCCGTGGTGGTGGGACACGGAGACTCCCAAG
This sequence comes from Hylia prasina, assembly GCA_013397195.1. NCBI lineage: Eukaryota > Metazoa > Chordata > Aves > Passeriformes > Sylviidae > Hylia > Hylia prasina. The sequence continues at coordinate 35,589 of VYXD01006578.1, forward strand.
AGGTGTCCCATGGGGCTGGGGGCTCCTCTCTGTGCTGCCTGTGGCACATTCTGCTCCTTTCTCATCCATCTCCTTAGCAGAAATCTTTACACCTTTGTTGTCAGCAGAAGGAAGGGTTTACAAGGTTTGGTGTGAGAGTGTTGGTATGGTTGAAGGTACCTTGGGATTGGCTTTCCATGTGCTTCCCCACCACAAAAATAACCCCACAAAAAAGGAATGAGGAGTGCCCACAGAAACCCTTGTGCCAGGACACTGTCATTGGTCTAAACCTGCAGCAGCCTGGTCCCCACGAGCCAAGGCCCGATACCCATCTCTGAAATGTTGGTGACAAACAGATCCTGACAGCAGGTTGACTTGTTTGCTGCCTCCTCTACCTTTGCAGCTGCACCCCAGCTCTTGCGCAACCCTCGCCCCCCGGGCCCCACTCCACTGCAGCTCAAAAATAGTATTTCCTCCTTTCCTGCATGAGTTCTTTTATATGTGCAGCTCTGCTTCTGGCACCTGCGTGATCACCACTCTCCTGCCAGACAAACCACACTGGGTTCGCTCACATCCTTTGGGTAACGGCTGCTCTCATCCCTGCCCTGTGCCGTGGGGAGAGGGCTCTGCCCGGGCAGTGGGACTGTCCTGCCCCCCGGGCCCCTTGGTGCTGCTCCTGCTCCCCACATGGGGCTGGAAGTGATGACAGTGTTCCCACTGCAGCCGAGGGGCCTTGGAGGAGACCTCCTGGCTGGGGCAGTGCTGGGGAGGGTCCGTGCCCGTGGCAGACCTGGGTACACAGCATGGCCCTGCTGTGGTGGGCCATTGTTCTCCCTGCTGACTCGACATCCTGGCTGCACGGATTTTCTGCTGGAGTTGCAGATTGTTCCCCGTTTCCTGGGAGTGTGCTCAGGCTCTCCCTAGGACGCTGCTTTGGGATTATTTTTTGCCAGGGTTCTCAGGGATCTGGTGTCTCCTGTCAGACCCTTTGTGGCTACTTGGTCCTCTCTCATGGGGTTTGGTGGCTCTTGGGGCTGGCAGCGATGGCTTGGTAAGTTGTCCCTTCCGTCTCCCTCTGGAGAGCTCGGCTCTGGCTGAGTGACTGTGCTGGCATCCTGGAGCAGCTGGCTGGGATGGGTTGGGTGGCCGTGGATGTGGGAGAAGCTCCCTGGGGAGCAGACCCCCACCTCTCCCTGCTGCCCCCACTGCACAGGGTGATGCCAGAAGGAGCCCGGCATGCCGTACCTGGACCGACAGAACCGTATCTGCGGGTTCCTGGACATTGAAGAAAATGAGACCTGTGGCAAGTTCCTGCGGAGGTATTTCATCCTGGACACCCAGGCCAACCACCTCCTGTGGTACATGGACAATCCTCAGGTAGGCACGCGTGCTGGGCATGTCCATAAAGCTGTCAGGGAGTCTGCAGGCACATCCCAGCCTCCCGGGAGCAGGCGTCTCCTCCGGGTCTCCCCAGGTCCCTGCCTGCTGTGTCAGTGTCCCGTGGCTGAGAGTGGCCACGACCAGGGTCACCCTTCTGTGACCTCTGTGGTTTCCAGGACTGTCCCAAGGAGCACGGCAGGGCTGGTCCCTCTGCTGAGGGGTCTGAGCTGAACCAGGTGCAGGAGAGGGAAGTGGCTGAGGATGGCAGCTGCTGCCTGACCCCAAGGGCACAAGCGACAGGCTGGATTGCCCCTGCCACCTTCTCCCTGTCATTTACCTCCCACTGCTCATTCTGTGTGTTGCAGAACCTGGCCATTGGAGCAGGTGCTGTCGGATCTCTGCAGCTGACCTATATCTCCAAGGTAATGTTGGGGTGGGGCAGAGGGAAGGTGAGTGCTCCCTGTTTTCCCCTTATCCTTGCAGCATTCCCAGGAGAGGCGATGGCTTGCCCTGGAAGCACCCAAGGCCAGGTCCTGGTCCTGCCTGAGCTCGTGCCCATCTCCCTGGGATGAAGTGGGGCTGTGGGAAGCAGGGAGGGACCCCACAGCACGAGGACTGGGACCATGTTCATCTTCGCCCATGGACTGGCACAGGACAGGGTGCAAGGCTGGGTTGCAGGAGGAAGAGGAACTGCTGTGCTGTGAGGAAGGACACGGGGTGGTCAGGGCTGAGTGGGAACAGGAGCGTGGCACAGAGCTGACTGAGCAGTGCTTCAGGAGCTCTCCCCTCTGCTCACAGGCAGTGCCCTGAAGGGTGAGACTGGAGTCTCACTTGTGTGTCTTAAGGGTGTTATCTGCAGGAACAGTGCAATGAGCAACAACTGCGGCAGGGCCAGTGACTGAGAGTGGGGCTGTGGCTGCTGTGGAGAGTGGAGCTGCCACCATCCTCCTCCTGCAAGTGGCCCCTCAGCTGCTGTGGGGGAGTGGGGGGCTTGTGGCTGCCGCGGCAGGCGCAGCTCAGCTTTATCCTGGAGCTGGATATAGCATTGGACAGATCTTTCTGTTCCTGCTGAATCATGATTTATAAATTAAGCGCAGATGAAGCAATGCTGGGAGGCTGAGCCTTCCCCATTTTGGAAGGAGCCTCACAAATTATATAGGTTTTAGTTTAAATGAAAATTGCTGCAGGACAGCATTTGGTCACAAACTGCGGGGTTGGGTTATGTCAGTGGCTGGAACTACCAACAGTAAATATACCAGAAAAATGGAGGTTTGCTTGAAAAAACATATTTAAAGCATTATGGACTGACTTTGAAGGAGGAGGACTGTCAGAATAAATACTCCATGAATGCTGTTTGTGGAGCCTCAAGGAATATTATTCTTATATAAATGATTCCTACTCTTCAGGGAAAAACCACCACTATTTTCCCTCATTTCTCTTAATTGCTGATGAGAGTGACTGTGTTAATCCAGAAGAATGCATGTTTTCTGGTCCTTTGAAAGCTTTCTGTCCTGTGCTGGCAGCTCGGCCAGTGCCTGAGGGGATGCAGGGGATGGAAGTGCTGGCTCCACGCTGACCTTCCCCTGGGACCCGGCACCCTCTGCTGCATGTGGCCGGTGTTGCTCTGACACGGGCCAGTTCCCTCCAGCTGCCACAGCTGTGCTGTAGCTCAAGTTGCCCCAATATGTGTGGGGTCCTGCTCAGGGGACCTGTCTGGGACGGCAGAGCCCTGGCAGGGAGCAGGGCGGGTGGGTGGAAACTTCCAGCTCTTGTGCCCACCGTTGGCATGTGCTGTTATCCTTAATTTTTCCCCTGATTTGCTCTGTCACAGGTTAGCGTTGCCACCCCGAAACAGAAGCCTAAAACTCCATTCTGCTTTGGTGAGTGAGTGGGATCTTGGTGGGCTCTGTAGGGGGACACCTGCTGCAGGAAGCTGAATGAATCCAATGAATCCTTCTGGCTGCTGCCAACTCTCCTTGTCCTTCCCTTCTCTGCAGTTATCAACGCTCTATCCCAGCGCTATTTCTTGCAAGCCAGTGACCAAAAGGACCTGCAGGACTGGGTGGAGGCACTGAACAGGGCCAGTAAGATCACAGTAGGTTACTTAATGCTCTTCGCAATTGTTTCTTCCACCATCCCCAGGGATCCTGATGGCTGGGGTTTACTTGTGTATCCTCCTTCTCCCTCCCAGCCCAGCTGTGGGGGACAGCAGCTGTGCTCCAGGGAGGTCCTGCTGGAGCTGCCCACATCCCCTCCTGCTCCAGGCCCTCCTCCTCCTCCTCCTGTTGCTCCTGCTGGCTGGGATCTGGCCCAGCCAGCTCCTCACTGTGGCTGTCAAAGGGTGGCTTTATTGTGCTTCAGTAACTTATTTACTCAATTTTTATTCTTCCTGGAACGCCGGCGCTTGTGATGAGGCGCAGCGAATGCCCTGCACTGTGGGCATGGCGAGGCAGGCTGTGCCTGCATCCAGAGGGGTTCATCTGCCATCTCCTCTCATTTCCTGGCGTGCTCACGGAGCCGTGAGCTGATGGTCACTGACCCAGTCCCTCGCAGAGCCTGTGCTCCGCAGCTGCCCCCGGCGCCGAGGGCTGCGCTCTGCCCCTCCCTGGCAGCCCTGACCCCAGGCTGGGGGCGATGCTCAGCTGGCACCGGGGGCTTGGGAGCTCCAGGACAGCTCCTGCCTGGATGGGGGGTCCCTGTGAAAGGGCTGGGGGCTTCTGCTGAACTGCAGCGACAGTGGGGCCAGTGCATAGCAGGGAGAGAGTTTTACTGGGTCATGCACTGATGCGTGTTGTTTATGGTGTGTAAACTAAATGTAAGGAAAAATCATGTAAGCAGTTTGATTGGGGTCCATCCATGAGGTTTTTCTTTAAAATCTCTGGAGTGCCATGTTGTAGTCTTTGTGGGAAACTCATCTGTGAGACCACACATAGCTTGTATTTTCTTTCTTTCTCTGCAAATACATTAAGTGTGACAATCTTTGCACCTGCAGCCACCAGACTGCTCTGGCTCGTGCCTTCTCTTTCTGGGTCCAGCTGATACATCCACCTCCAGAGCTGTAGCCAGAGCCTGCCTGGGTGCTGTGTCTGGGTGTACTGTCAGAAGTTTCCTCCAGGGTTGCTGCCTTTGGGCAGCCTGCGGGGCAGGGGGATTCAGCCAGGCTGGCAGAGGTGGGAGCTGGGGTGATAGGAGAATGAGATGCATCTTCTGTTTCTGCAAGAAACCGTGGTGATTTCCGTGCCCTGGTTTTGGCCAGCCCTTCCCGACTCTGGCTGCGCCCCAGCTGGCCGACCGGCTCATCCAGCCCTTCAGGGAGTTGTCACGGGCTGGCTGGGAAAGCCAGGGCTCCCGGGATGTGGCTGTGCTGCCACTCTGCCCTGCTCTGGGGGAGAGGCAGCAGGGGGGGCTGGCATTAGGGTCGGGAAGGGAAACTTGGAAACTCCCCTTTCTGTCCAGGTGCCAGAGGGAAGGAGCAGGGAAGGGAAGGGGGAGGATGACAGTGCTGGGAGCAGTGTTGGTGCAGCCCAGCCCTGCGGGGCCGCTCGCGGGGGCCACAGGCAGCGCTGGGTCACGGCCCGGCTGTCGCTGAGCCTCGTTAGCCAGACCCGGCTCCTCATTAAGCCTGGCTGTAAGTGGAGCGGGGACAATTAAAGGAGCAAGTGTCCCACAAACTCACTGAGCTGCAGAGGCAAATCACAGGCGCCTGTGAAGGGATGCTTAATCACTGAGCTTGTCGTCTCTCCCCTGGGTGTCTCCTGCCTCCCAGGGGGTTCCACACCCTCCCTAACTGGGGTGCTTGGCCAGGAGTTGTTTTTTAAAGGGATGCTGCTGTGTTAGACAGAGATGGGGTGCCCAGAGCAGGTGGGGGGTGCCCAGCATGGTCACCCTGTGCCTCTCATCCCTTCCCTTCTCCCACAGGTGCCAAAGGGTGGCAGTGTCCCAGCGGCCACGGAAATCACGAAGCCTCCGGTGGTGCCCCCGGCCCAGGAGAGGAAGCCCCAGGTTGCCTACAAAACCGAGATCGTTGGGGGGGTAGTGCTGCACACACCCATCTCCATCAACCAGGTGAGCTGGTTGCGCTTTCATTTCTGGAAGCAGTGTGCCTACAAACCCTTCCCCTGCAGGTAGAAATGGCTGCTCTGAGCACCCTGAACACCTCTGCTTCGTCTCGCTCAGAAGTGTGATGAGACAAGGGGGTGTGAGGAGGAGGAGGTCATGAATCTGCTCGGCTTCCTGGCCATCACCATCCACCCATGTGTCCTGGGTGCAAATCCCCTCTTGAGGTCCTCAGGGCAGAGGAATGCTGTGTCTGGTGTGACAGTCCCAGGGCAGGGACTGTCCCGGGGTGGTGGCTGGCACTGCTTGCCCTGCTCTGCATCCCCTTCCCCAGCATGCAGCTGAATGTGCACGTGGCCATCAGCATCTCCCACCTTTGGGCACTTGTCCAGCTCTGGGCCTTCCTTCAGCTCTTATCAGTGGCAGCACTAAAAATAGAGTGGAGAATTAGATCATTGCAGCAGTTTCTGCGGGCAGATGCTTTTAACGCTTCCCTGGCCACAGGGTTTGGCAGGATGCAGAGGTGTACAGAGGGTTGTGGGGTGCAGAGGGGATTTTTGGAGTTGGTGTATCAGCTGCCAGAATATTTCTGTGCTCTTGCTGCTTCCCCCGTGTGAAATGGCCATTCCCCTGCTGCAGCTTCCTGGGCGTGTCCGTGGTTTCCTGGCTGTGCCCCAGCCAGTGCTGCTCCAGGACTGCAGTGGGGAGTCTCACGCCCTGGCTGCACCCCAGAGCGGCCAGGAGCATCACCCCAGCTCCTGGGCATGTGACACTCCTGGCTGCAGGAGCGTGCTCCCCTCTGCCTTTGGACACCACACCTGTATTGCCCGGCAGAGCTGGCGCAGCCTGGGGCGTGGGTGGCATCCCCATCCTGGCCGTGCTGCAGCTGTGCTTCGCTGCTCTCCGCAGGGCTGGGCAGCACTGTGAGGCCAGAGCAAGACCTGTTTGTGTGTTCTGGGGACACCGAAGCAGCTGTGGCAGGTTTGCAGTTGCAAGCCATGAGCCGTGGCAGTGCTCAAACCTCAGCCCAGCAGGAGGAAGGGGTCAGAGGGACAGGGAAGAAGCTGAGTGCAGAAGATGTTTCATCTCAACCATCCTCTGTGCGGCTGGGGAAGGGAGGGCATGGGATGATGGGATGCTGGGATGATGCTGGAGGCAGGGCAGGGTCTGGGGTGTGCTCAGGAGTGGGTGCTGGGCACATGGTCGTGATCCCTTTGTGCTCACAGCACTGCACTTGGGAAGGGACAGCTGGAGGCCAGGGGAGGCACAGCTTCCCTTCCTGAGCTCCAAACACCCAAGTATCTTTGGGAGAACTTGGCTCAGAAAATGAGAACCAGAGACCTTATGGCTTTTCTGAGCAATTTATTCCTGTGGTAGATTGCCTTCTCTCGTTGGAAAGCATTTCTTTCTAACTTGCGTTTGTCTGGTGGTTTTTGTTCTCCTCATACCTTCAGTGGTGCAGTCGAGTCACCTCTTTGTGCATGATGAGCCAGGCAGATGGGCTCTATTAACTCTCCTCGGCAGGGGATTATCTTCAGCCCTCAAATTGCTTTTCTGCAGCCCTTCTGATTTCTTGTTTTTAACACAGTTGCCAAAAGGGTGAACAGTACCAAGGCACACAATGAGAGAACATCAGCTCTGGTTCATTCCCCTGCCCGTGTTCAGCACTGCCATGAGCCCTTGGCTCTCACACTTCACTCGGGGCTTGTGTCCTGCCTTCCGGCAGGGATGCCCTGCTGCTCACGGTGACTCTGTTCTCTCTGGTGCAGGACGGCGGGGAGGGCAGCGAGGTGCCCGCCCACCCTCTGCTGCGGCGCTCGCAGAGCTACATCCCCCCCTCGGCCGCCAGGCCGCCCCCCGGGCCGGCCCCGCTCAAGAGCGGCTTCTGCGTCAAGCAGGGCAACGTGGTGAGTGCCCGGGGCTGCCCTGCCCCGCAGCCTGGGCGTGCTCCCGATGCAGGACCTCTGCAGAGACTGGCAGGGCTGAGCACCGAGCAATTTCCCTCTCTTTTCCAGAGGAAGAGCTGGAAGCGGCGGTACTTTGTCCTGGATGAGTTTTCCATCAGTTATTACAAGTGTGAGCAGGTGAGCAGCTCCCGGGAGCCCGAGCAGGGCTCTGGCACCGCTGCTGTGCTGGTGCAGGGACCTCTGGGGGAGGCACATCCCAGCCCCGGGGCCAGCCCAGCCCAGCACTCTCCTCTCTCCTCTGCAGGACAAGGAGCCTTTGCGTTCGATTCTCTTGAAAGATGTTTGCAAGACCCACGAGTGCCTGGTCAAGTCTGGGTAATGCTCCCACCCATGTTTCCCTGCCATGACCCCAGTGGGAGTCACTGGGGGCTTGGGCTGCTCCAGCTGCTCGTGGGAAGCAGCTCTCGAGGTGTTTGCCTTAAACTAGCCCAGGCAGCTGCAGTGTCTTGGGAACAAGTTATTGCAGCAGACACTGATAAAATCAAAGTAACCTAAAGACTTGCAGTGAAAAATAACCTAAGAAAACAAACCTCTTCAGCTAAAGTAAAAATACAATGTGTTAATGTATCTCTGAACTGTTTATTCCTAATACGTAATAGCAATCTGATATTTAAAACGAGCTGGGAATGCAGTGGGTTATGGTGGAGGAGGGCAGGGGTTTGGTGGCTGATGGTAGAGCTGGGGGGGTTTCTGGCTGAAGCTCTCTGGGGATCTGCACTCTTCTCAGAATCCCAGTGAGACCCAAGGTTTGCCTTTAATACGTTCCTCCCCAGCACACTCCAGAGATGAAGATAAATACAGGGTTTTTCTGTCCACAATGGCTGCTGGGATGTGACTGTCTCTTTCTCACTGTTTCTAGTGACCTCCTGATGCGAGACAACCTCTTTGAAATCATAACGAGCTCCAGGACCTTCTACATCCAGGTGAGCAGCTGAGGCTGGGATAAATTTTGGGGCAGAAAGTTCAGCTCTTGAGAAGTGGGCTGTTCCCTACAGCCCTTCACCAGTGAGCACAAGCAGATGGGGCTTTAACAGGGAGAACTGCGGGCGGATTCACTTCTCCCTTGGGACTATTTATAATGGGGGCTGTTTGTGAGAGCAGGAGAAGGCAGAGCTGAACCTCGGGAATGCCAGGACAGCTGAGCCTCACTGGGGCTGCTGTGTTTGCAGGCAGACAGCCCCGAGGACATGCACAGCTGGATCCGGGCGATCACAGGGGCAGTCCAGGCTCTGAAAACCCGCCCCAGGGTAGGTCACGTACTTTCTGTTTCATATTTAGTGTCAAATGGAGATTGTGCCAACGTACAAGATATTTATTTAGCGGATTATCCAGCCAGCCCCGCTCTGCCCTGTCCTTGCAGGAGATGTCCTTTGTGAGATGCAGGCCCGGGGGCTCCTCGGCCCCATCGCAGCCGCGGCCGTCGGCGGAGGAGCGCAGAGCCGCCTGCAGGGGCCCCTCCGCGTCCTCCTGGCAGCCCTGGANGCGCTGGCGGAGCGGGAGGGCACAGCCGCGCCCGGGACGCGCCTGCGGCACCGCTCGGAGCCGCAGCACCTCAAGGAGAAGCCGTTCGCCTTCGACCTGGATGATGAAAGCATCCGGACCTCCGACGTGTGACCGGGCACCCAGCCACCCCCGGCTGCCGGGGAGCCCTGTGGGGCGGTTTGGGGTATGTCCCTTCCCTCCAGCACAGCCCTTCCCTGCCGTGCAGGATCTGTCTGGACCCTCATCCCTCTGCAGGGAGCGGGGTCCCTGGCTGCTCCTGCCCAGGCTTGGCCCCAGTGGTTCCATGCCTTGGAAGGTGCCTCTGGGCACTGCCGGCGCTCGCTGCGCAGGGCAGGAGATGCTGGGGACCTGTACGAGGGGACAGCTTCTGCAATTGCATCATTTCCCCCACAAAGCAAGTCTGGAGGAAGTGGCAGGAGGTCTTGGAGGTATGAGGGGCAGTGTGGCCTTCCTTGTGTTTGTGAAATGTTTCTCTCCCCTTTGATGCTGCTCAGATTCCCCAGGGCAGAGCTAGGACACACCAGCCTTCAGCTGCCCACAGAGGGGACTCGCTGCAGCTTCCCCTTACAAAGACTAATTCCCTCAGAGACCAGCTCTTCCCACTGCCCACACAAGGGTTTATCAGCAATCTGCTGGCTTTTAATTATGTCTTTTTATACCTGTGACTCCTGTTGAACCCCAGCCTGGGCAGGTGCTCAACCCCCCCAAAGGCTTTTGGTACTTGCTGTGCATGAGCCAGGGCAGGCAGCTGGAGTGACAGTGGCTCCCAGGTGGGAGCATCCTCAGGTTTTGCACTTGCACACCTGGGCACAGGTAGCCGTGCCAGATGGTGAAGAGCTTTTAGTAAAAAGCAACGAATACCGAGCACCTGATGGAACTGAGCAGACTTGTCCGGCCAACTCACCCACTGCCTGCCCGAGATGGAAACCAGCAGGAGTTTCTAGAGCAATGTGAATTGTCATTTCCATAACCAAATGAGCTCCTGTAGGTGTGATAAATAGTGTGTAGAAAATCCAGGTGTTCCCTTGGCAGAGAGATCGTCTGATACCTTCACCCCGCAAGTGTGTGCAATCCCCGGGTGCTGAGGGAGAACTCGGCTTCCCTTTCTCTTCCCTGGCCACGACGTGTCCTGTGCTCTGCAAGCTCAGCCCAGTGTGTTCCCCAGGAGCAGAACATCTGGTTTGTCCCAGCCCTTTTGGGGCCTCCAGCTGTTTGACAGCTGTGCCTCAGCCTGAGCCTTGATTAGCCTGACTGTCCTTAATGTGATTCCAGTTGTACCTTCCTGCCTCAGTCCCATGGGACCAGTGGGGCTGCTGCAGGATGTGCACAGTAGAGGCACCTTTGTGCAGCTGAGGGAGGCAGGAATGGGGTCCCCCAAGTTCAGGGGGAACAGGGTCTCAAAGGGGATTTTGTGGAGGTGCTGGAGAACACAGAGACCATGAAAATGAATGGGAATTGATGCAAACGGTACAAGGCAAATGTTAATATTATTTAATTGCAAGTACCTAGATCCTGCTGTTCCTTTTTCTGCTCCTTTTTGCTTTATTTGCACTAGAGTTTGAAACTTTCATTTTTTTACTTACTTGCTGTTTGGCTCCTAACAGTGTTTCAGGATTGTTTTAGTAGTTTGGTAAGCCCATCCATCAGAGAGTCATAGCTAACAGCACTCTGGTCTCAGTTTTGGAGAGCAGGGAATGCAGAGGGATGATGGTTCTTTAGTGCAAGGTCTTCTGAGTATTCCTGGTGCTTGATAATTGCAGTTTCCTCAGGCCTGGGAAGGTAAAGCAGAGGCTTGTTGCACAATTAAGGTTAATTATCCAGGAGCAGAAACTACCAGTGGCTCCAGCACTATTGCAACATTCCTCTTGCTCATTCCCACCCTCCCGCATCCCCAGGACAGCATAAAGGCTGAAGATGAGGTTCAAGTAAGTGTGGAGCTCAGCTGGGCTCCAGAGCTGTCCGTAACACAGGTGGTGTTGGGAGGGAGGGATTTCCCTCCGGTTCCAGGGCTGGGCGGATGCAGCCAGACCTTGATGGAGCTTTGTGGTTATTTTAAAGCAAACTGGTTTTCCCTCAGCCCTGTGTTTGCTCCTGGCTCAGGTGTGGGATGGACACATCCCCCCGGAGCTGCTCCCTCCTGAAGTGTGTGCTGTGGGGCTTTGCTGGGGGGCTGCAGATTCGGGGTGCCTTGTGGGGAGTGTGGGGGGAGAGAGGGGTTTGCTATTCCCACGTGGTTCCAGATGTTTCTGCAAGTGCTGGCTGGGGATTTCAAGTGCTCTTAGGGCTGGGGCCCTCGTGAGGGCAATGCTCCGTGACTCCCGGGGTGGGGGTGCCTGCCTCCCACCCCCTGCCTGTAAATGCTGCAATGCCCTTTCTCTCCTGTGTTTTTAAATAAAGAAGGAAATCCCAGTTACTTTCCCAAGCTGTCCATTTTCACTGTGTATTTGGGGAAGGGTTGCTGTGGGGGTTGAGTGCTGTCCCCACCAGGGTGGGGGGGACACAGTGCAGCAGCTGGGGAGATCCCAGGAGCACTGGGGGGTGCTCCCTGTGCTGCTGCCCTGCACAAGGGGGAGGCTCTGGCTGGGGGAGCAGTGCAGGTGAGGGCAGGGACATCACAACTCCCTCTGGACTAAGGTCCCAGATGATCCCTGGGGATCTGCTGGACCAAGGTCCTGCTGTGAGCTGGCACTGGGGGCTGGAGACATGGGAGCTGTTAATGACAGTGGGCTTTTGCACATGCAATTATTATTTCCTTTCTTTCTGGGTCACTGCAGAATTTTATCCCCACCATGGACTTTCCAGCCCTGCTGTTCTGCTGAGGAACAGCATTTTCAGGACAAAGCTGCCCCCCAGTTGAAGCTGCCAAACTGGGAGTGTTTGCTGTTCTATCTCAAATGTGACCAGACATTTGCATACACAGATTTAGTGTCTGGCTCTGGCTGGGACTTGTTGCAGCTTCCTTTTCCCATTTTATTCAGCCTGGTAAGTTTTTAACCTGCAGCTGGTGGGGCTTCCTCTTTCGGGTGTGAAGTTCTTGCACCCTGTGGGTGCTGCAGGTGCCCTGTGCTGGGGCCAGAGGGGTGCCTGGCACACAGACAGGAGCTGCCCCTTGGGAGCTCTGGCCCTTTCCCAGCTCCCTGGCTGCCCCCAGATGTCAGGTGGCCCATGACCCCGAGGTAACCAGGGCTCAGGACTCTGGATTAATGGGCTGGCTGGGGGGGCTCAGGGCTAGATTGTGATCCCATGGCCTTCATCTCTGTGTGGCTGTGGCTCTACTAATCCCCAAAGTACGCAGAGTCAACGTCTTCCAGATTTTATTAATGTTTGTTTGACCCTCTGTATTTGCAAGCTCTGATTTCTTAAACTGTCACTATTTGCAGTGGAAAGCCAGATTATTTTAAACAAGCAAAATATATTCTGAACAACTTTGTGTCCAAGGATGGTACAGAGTCATTGTCAAGAGTAACTGCTGTGCACCCTGAGTTGCAGTTCTGTAAGTCCACATTGTGCCACGCAGAGCCTGGGCTGGTGCTCGGAGCGAGCAGAGGCTGCAGCTGGGGCCTGCCCTGCCCCTCCTCAGTACACGGTGCACCAGTTGCTGCCATCACTGGGCATCAGCCCGCCAGTGATCAGCAGAATCAGATCCACAAACCACCAGATGCCCAGGCCCCCCAGGGTCAGCAGCTTCCCCACGGCGGTGCCAGTGTGGCCCAGGCAGAACCGATCCACTCCGAAGCAGCCCAGGAAGAAGGAGTAGAGCAGAGTGGTGATGAAGTAGTGTCCCGTGTACCTGCGAGAGAAGATGCGGCGGGGTCAGGGAGTGTCATCCTTCCCCGCCGGACCAGCCCCGCTCCCCGGGGCGGCTCCGTGCAGCGGGTGCGCGGGGGCACAGGGACTCTCCTACTTGACGCAGGGCCGGCTGCCCCGCAGGAAGCTCCGCGGCTCGGCGCACTCGATGCCGTCCAGCGCTCGGCACTGCAC
>VYXD01006578.1:50029-88494 GCA_013397195.1 Hylia prasina
TGCCCCGCGGTGTCCTCGGGGGTCGCCGGTGCCAGCAGGAGGGTCTGCGGCTGGCGGCCGCTCCTGTGCCCTGCCCAGCATCGTCAGTGCCAGCGTGCTCCTGCCCGGGGTGCTGCGGAGGGCCCGGCGGGACAGCGGGGTCCGTAGTCGGGGCCGTGGCGCTCCAGACGAGGAGCTGATCCCGGCAGTGACCTCGGGTTCCTGCGCTGTCACACCTGCTCGAGCCCGCAGATGTCCCGCCAGCGCCGGCTCTGCTCCTCCATCCTCCCGTGCCGGGAAGGGCCGTGCGCTGGCCGGGAGCTGTGCCCGGCTCCTGGGGAGCAGCAGGCAGAGCACCCCGGCAAAGGCCCTGGAGAGGCAGGGCTGCCCGCTCCGTGCGGGGGCCTTGGCCACCCAGGAGCTCGGGTATGGGGCAGAACCGTGCAGGATGCTGCCCCAGGGAGGGAGGGCAGGACTCAGTGCCATCGTTCTGAATGGCTTTTAAGGCTTTTATCCCGTGCTGTCCTTAGGGACTGTTTATGAATTGAGATGGTTCTGTTTATGGGCTCTTATGGTGCTGATTCAAGGCTGTACGTACATGACAGGCAGAAATGTCTCCTCTGTCATTATTTCCCGCTCCTGAAGGGACACATGCACTGTGTAAAACTTGTCACTAATGTATGTTTTTATAGTCAGATCTTCCCACCTGAGAAATATACAACTTGCTACTGGTGCTCCGTGCTGAGGACAGTGCCTATGTGGTGTGGCAGCATGTTGGGAGCTGCCTCAGTGGAGGCCAAGGAGTGATGTCTGAAATTATGGATCTCTGAGATATCAGGTGCCTGTGCTTCCAGTAGGGTGCTTGGTGTTTTGAGAAGTAAGATTTTAGTTCCTGCCTGTAGGAAAAAAACACAGGTGCCAGTTCCTGATAGTGGATGTTCCTCTCTGCCTTTGGAACTCTCTGTCTCAGCTATTAATGCCAAACATGCCATGAAATATAATGAACCTACCTTGCCTGACGGATGAGCATGAAGGAGAGGGTAGAAACCTCCAACTTTTGGGTTATAATGTAAGTGCTTTTGACACACATAGGGATGTAAGGCAGAAGTGGACTGTTACCCAAAACTATTATTTGAAAATTCCTGAATGAGCATAATCACATAGCGATGTGTAGCCTTAAGGGATTTGTGTGTGTGGCTTTTCCTCTCCTGTTTGCGTCCATAAGAGCCTTCAAGATTTGATTGTATGAATTATAAAAAAATCACAGACAGAGACTGTTTCGTGCTGCTCCACCTTTTTCTTGATACTTGGTGTCATACACACACCAGGATGCTCCAGCCAGGCTTGGCCACAATTCTTGAAGTGTCTAAATGCTTGGGTTTAAATTTCTGGGGAGAATAGGGTGTTTGGTTAAGGTAATTCCTTTGTTCAGATCACAGAAAACACAGCAGCACCTCACCCATATTGCAACAAATCTGGGACAATCATTCAGCAAAGAGCGGGTTTGTGGTTATGTCTTCCTTGTGCAAAGGAGGGAGAGGAAGGACATTTCAGTGTAGCTAACGTTGCCCCTTGTAGTGCCTTGCTTTTTGAAAAAGGATGTTTGAACCATGACTTTAGAGCTTCTGCATGTCTTGATCATTATTATTTCTCAAGCTAAATTTAAAAAAAAAAGGTAAGAATGTGCATTTCACAGTTCCCTTTGGTGGCCAGATGTAAAGGCAGCTCTGTCTCCAAGGAGAAGGTTCCCACGGGCTCAGCTGGGAAAGCAGAGCTGACGCTCACAGCTGGTGAGAGGGGAGGAAGTGAGTGGGCTCAGCTCCTGTCCTGGGCACGCTGTCCTGGGTGGAGGGGAGGGACTCCAGGGCCAGTGACCCACAGGAGGGTTCATCGTGCTGCAGAGGATAGCAGAGCTGTTCCCTGCTTCTCCCCGTGAGAAGGTTCTGAGGTGCAGAGGATGTTGTGACAGTACACGTGTGATGGTTCTTTTTGTGGAACAAGGGGAGCTGTTGTCTTGCAGACAAATTAGGGTTTGGGAAGGGCAGAAGGAATGGGGAGAGTCTAGACAGGAAACACAGCATAGGTCTGGATTTCAGCAAGGGGTGTAAGAATTTTCTAGGAAATATTTCTGTGGAAGAGCTCCGTAACCTGATCAACATCGAAATGTGAAATACCAGTGAAATACCAAAAAAAAACTTTGTGAACTGCTCTGGCCAGGTTTAATGTTATACAAATATTCCAGGTGAGCAATGTGTGCAGATGAATTTGCTTCTCTTGCCATGATAGTTGGTCATCTCTTCCTGCCTTCTAAAAGGCACAGCAGCAGTCCCAGCAGGTCTGAAGACTGAGAGCAGGGGAGGGAGAGATGGAAAGTCCCAAGGAGTGGTGCCTGTAGAAGAACAGCTGGCCAGATGTTCCCAGGTGTTTTGAAGCACCACTGAGGCACTCTTTAGTCTTTGAAGTGTGGGAGGAGCTGGAACTGCTGGCTCCACAGAAAACATTCCTATATTTAGAGGGACACTTGTTGTCTTTGTGTTTTGTATAAATCTCTAAACATTTTTAAATGGACTTGGATAATATTTGTACAGTGAAAGTGAAGGAGGTTTTTGCTTGCAGTAGTCCAAAAAGTAAATCCTACTTCAACTGTGACCTTAGTGCAAAAGTCAGATGGACCAAAAAAAAAAGCTTTTCCTGGTGTTTCATTGCCTGGAGAAATCCACCAGCAGTGGTTCTGTTGTTTTGAAGGACATATGTAAACAAGCCAGGTCATGGAAGTTTCTCCTCAGACACTGCTTGGCAAACTCCTGTATGATTCTGAAAATAGGATATGGAGAATGCAGATTGAGCTGGCAGCTGGTACCTCCCAGTCAGATGGGATTCAGGCTCCATAAAGACTGGGATAGCAATCCCATTGATCTGAGCAGAGAGAAGTATCTGTCAGAAATAAGTGGCTTTGAAAGGATGGTGCAAAGTGTTCTGCTGAGGTGGAAATAATTGTACCAGTACGAGAGGGTGAAAAAATGGGGAGCAGGAGCATGTTGGAAAGGAAATGAGTGTCAGAGTAGGTTAAATGACAAGTGTATCAGACACGTGCTGTCTGTTTTGCTGATCTGTGGAGATCCACAAACACACACAGCATGTGTGCCTTGGTTTGTGTGAGGCCTCACTGGGCTGTGGTGTCCTGTTGTGATGCTTTTTTGGGATAGGTGTGTTTGACTGGAGAGCGGAGCCAGAGCAGCCCGATACGAACAGGCAGAGGTGCACGGAAATACTGGATATTGATGCTGCTTAGTTGCAGGGAAGGAGAGGCAAGTATGACAGCACACTGGAAATGTAAAGATTTGGAGCTGGAGAGAAGGGAGTGAATGGTTCCCCCCTCTGAGGGTCAGAGGTGCAGCTTGGAGCACAGTGAGCTGATCTGTTGAAGATCGGGGATGCTCGGCAGAGATGCTCCATGTGGAGCTGGTCCTGCCCGGGGCCCTGTGGGCTGGGTGCCTGTGTAATGCTTTTGGCACTTCTGGTGAGCAATCCCCTGCCAAACTGTGGGATGACCTGTGGGGCTGACCTCAGCTATTAACTGTAATCAATTGATGATAATCACACTTAACTTAATGAGTTTTGGTATTACTTGCTGACCTCCTCACATGCTGATGAGCTGGTTTTTATGAAATTAGCTTGTTCTGTGGTGTAACAGGCCACAGTTTGAACTTTCCTCTTTTTAATTTTTTTTCTTCCTTTTTAGGGTGTACCTTTGACCTTCCGTTGCTGGGCTTGGGAAGGAGTCACAGCTCAGGAAGGATGATAATTGAGGGGAAGTGTGAGTGTAGGTGGCGGTAGCTGTGTGCTGTGATTCTGTAACTGAGCCAATGACCCATGGGCATGCCGAGGTCTAGCAAGACAGGGGATGCAGTTTGGCCGTTGCTGAATACAGTTCTTACCTGTCAGGCACCCCCAGAACCCTTACCTGAACACCCCCAGAGCTTCCCTCAGCGTCTGGAGGCTCCTACGGCTGCGATGTGTTCCGGTGCTTTTCAAGCTCCCACATGCCATGGAGCATGCATGGAATTCCTATGGTGGATTTGGAGTGGGGAGGGGAAGATGATTCACATCTTCCTGGTTGTCTCCAATGCTTGGTAATTAATGGCAGCCTTTGATGAGATGAGATAAATACAGTCACAGATATGCAGTTGTGTTCTCATCGGAAACAAAATCTCAGCCCGGAAATGGGTCATCAGCATGTCATGTGCTCAGCAGTGACGTGGTACAGCTCCAACAGCTGCCAGTGCCAGAAGGCACCTGAGGATTAGAAATCCTGTACCTTGCTGAAAAATTGATTCCAAACTGTACCTGGCCTTTGTAGGAGGAAAATGTGGGAGCAGGGTTGGCTTTCTACTCGGCTGCACTTGTCCCTTAGGTTGGATTTTTGTTGAAGTGCTCTGTGCCCTCTTTGGGGAATGCTGGTAACCTGTGAAATGTTGCACAGGGCACTTGAGGATAAAACAGGTTCTCTGGGAAGTGAGGGGCAGTGCCAGGGAGACTCCCTGGAGACCTGCTGGAGACTGTTACCCCTACCTCGCAAACTGAAGGATAGGAAGGAGGGCAGAAAGTGGGGAGAGAACTGTCAAGAGCATTCAGAGACTTGAAAGTTGGCCTCTTTTAGTGCTGTTGCTCTAAGAGGATTTTCTTGGACTTGTACTCTTCCCAGAAATCCCTCCCAGTTCTGCTTCATGTGATGATTCACTTATTTGTTTTCTGCTTCCAAGCTGCTCTTGGGCAAACGTGTCTTATTCCGAGCACTGCCAAGGTTGGCTGTGTCGTGCTGTTTGTGAAACCTGTGCCTCGAGAGCCTCCAGAGCCTGGCCCAAGTGTCCCATCCCCACTGCTCTGGAGGTGAGTGGCAGTGGGGAGGGAACCAGTGCAGAGCAGCGACCTGCAGGAACTCGGGGCTGGGTACGAGTGTGTGGTTGGAAATGACAAATGTAAGAAGTGATAGCTGCAGTATGTGCTTTTGGTGGTTCATTCCAGGGAAGGAAGCAGCCCTTCCCTCTCTTGTTTTTGGGCCAGGGAGGTATTGACACTGTGTTCTGTAGTTGGTGAACATAAGGGGCTGTTTTCAGGAATTTTATCTCTGCTTTTTTAATACCTTTTGTCTACAAACACTGTATTAATGAAAGTTCTGCTGCAGTATGTGCCCTGTGTGATTTCCTGAGGAACAGTGGGGCTGTGCCTGTGCTTGGGTGGCAGAAATGCTGTGTGGCAGACCAAACAGCACAGTGCATCTGAGGCCTCCTGCCAAGGACACATGTGCTGTGATGGGAGAGAAGCTGGAAGTGATCTGCTGGCTTGTTCTTCGGGGATAGTGGTGGGAAGAGTGTGGAAGGGGACTTGCTTTTCCCTTGGGATGCCTTTTTGAGTGCTGACCCAAGGTGATGACGTGTGTCAGCTTGCCAGGGATGGGAAAAGGACGGCAAAGCATCTGGAGGAGCCTGGATGTCACTGCAGCCTGGTGCTTTTTGGGGAACCCCTGGCATTTATAGCCTGGGGGGGGGAGTCCTGCCCATTTTCCAAAGGATGGAGCAGGCCTTTCATGGAGGCTTTGAGCTCACAGTGCTGTCCTGCAGCTTAGAGAAGTCAAAGGCCCTTTGGAGATGGAGTGTTGGTTTTGCTGTGCTCAGAGGGGCTGGTTTTAACTGGACGCAGCATCTCAGTCTCACTTGAGAGATTTTGGAGGATCCTGGGCACCAAACACTTGCTCACCTGCCCCAGGTGTGGTGATGATTTCTGGAGACAGTGAGGATAACTGTTCCCTTCCCCCTGCCTTTGTTGGGAAGCTCAGACTCCTCTGATGAGCTCATTGATTCCTTTGCCATGAGCCAGGAAAACTATTTCTCTGGATACTGCCTGGGATCTGGGCTGGCCAGCCTCCTTCTTCCTGGGTGAGCGGCTCTGAGCCAGGCACCAGCAGATGCCACCACTGATGGGAAAAGTAATTTGCATGCACAGTTTATTGTTGTTTACATAGTTAATATAACAGTTGCTTGCAAAAACTGATAAAGGGAGCTTGGACTGTGGATTTGTTTGGTTCAGGGGATCTGTCTGATGTTGCATATGCAAATAATACATAAAGGGATCTGTGAGGGCTGCTTTGTTGCAAGGCTTTGTCTCATCTCTGTTGTTTTGATGAGGTCCTTGGGAGCTGTCTAAGAACATAATGAATAGTAGCACCAGCCTCAGGTCAGGAGTTTGGCTGTGCTGTGCCACAGGGAAGTGCAGGAGCTGCTGGAGCTCTTTGAGAGAGGCTGCACAGGACATTTGGTTTGACGCTGGGTATCCTTGAGTGAGGCCTTGCTGTGCTGACCAGCATTTAAAGCAGGCTGATTTTACTTCCCAACCTAGGGTTAGGGTTATGCCCAGGGTTAGGCTTCAGAAAAGCAGAAAGCCCAGAGCTCCAAGCACACTGCAGCTACAAAAGACATGCCAAGGGGAACACAGGACTGCCACAACATGGCTCCCTCCACAGCTTTCTGCTTGGCACCATCCTGAGCCTCAGGCTGATTTTGCTTCTAAATCTAGGGTTAGGGTAAGGTTTTTGGTAAAACCTAGGGTTGGGGTTCAGAAAAGCAGAAAGCCCAGAGCTGATTTCTGCTGATGAAGAGTGGTGGGTACTGGTAAGACAGTGTTTGGAATGTGAAGATTTCAATTTGAAACTTTATGGAAAAACTGGTGTCTTCTCTGCTGTTTGTGTGTTTTTTCCTCTGGCCCCTTGCAAGTCAATCCAAGTGTACCTTGGTCAGAGGTTTGCTCCGAGCTCTTCTGTGTGTGGACTTGTCCTGAAGTAGTGTTTTCTTCCTTGTGCCTCATCCTTTTGATTGTTTTGTTCCTTTAGACAGTGTTTTTGTTCTGCTTTCCAGGTTTCCAGGAGATTTCCCTGCTCACTTCCTATGAAGTTGTAACTCCACAGAGACTGGGAAGAGAACGACGAGAGGCTTCCAACAGCTCCTCGATACAGGTACTGGGCACTCTTAGACATTTCTTCAGTGTCTACTTCCAAATAAAGCCCACCCAAAGCTGACCTGAAATGCCCGTGGGATGCTGCTGGATTCACCTGGCAGCAGGGAATTGTCTGTCCTTGCAGAGAGCATCACCTCTGGCTCTGCTGGCAGCTGAGCTACAGAAGTACCTCCCTCCTCCAGAGGTCACAAGTTGCTGCAGTGGATTTTTGATCTGGATGTAAAACTTGCATTGTGCTCAGTAAAAAAACTGTGTTGTCCTTTTTTTGGCTCTGACTTTGAACTTTTCTGTGAATGTTTTAGAAGGAAAGAATAAGGAAACCACAGTTCTGTTTCGAAACCATTTCCTTCATGTGATTTTTCCCGTCACACAGGAAAGGATGCTGGGTTCTGGAGGCAGGGACAATTATAAAATAAATTTTAGGCTCATCCACTTCAAAGAAGGTTTTCTTCATTAACATGAATAAAATGCACCTTTCTTTATATACAGGACCAGGTGTCATATGCTATTGAGATTGAGGGAAAAGAATACACGATTCATCTAGAAAAGAACAAGTAAGTGATGAATTTCTTTAAGTTATTCAATTATTCAAAGTGTTGTGTCCAGATGACAAGCTGGCAGGTAGAACACAAGTTTTGAGTCCTGGGGTTCTGTGTGGGAAGTGCAGGTACATCCCAGCTCTGCAAAATGGGAAGAGATTGAGTTCTAGTATCCTGGCCACCAGCCAGAGAAGATGTTTTTCCATCCCTGCAGCCCTGGGGAACCCCCTTCAGAGCAGGAGGCAGCAGATTACTCCAAGGAGACCCAGGGAATCTGCAACTCTTTCTATTCACAGATAAAAATAAACAAGCTGAACTGTATTTCAAGTAAATATTTTCACTTTTGTCTGGATCTGGTTTATTGTTTTAGTTTTGTGCTTTTTCCTGTCTCAGTAGCACAGGGACACTAATAAATGAGGGAAGTGTCTTTCTCTCCAGGGTGTGAATACTGAGCCCTCGCTGGTACACACGCTGTCTGTCTGGAGTTTAGGGGCCACTTGTAGCACCAGCACGTGGTCATTTACCAGGCACTGCTGCTCCAAACTGCCCTTGTCATAGAGACACAACTGTGAAAGCCCCTGGGGAGCTCCAGCTGCCACTTGCCAAGGCCCTGACCCTCAGAAATGTGGGAATTTAGCTGCACCACATCAATGGAATTAGCAGGATGGTGCAGCAGTCTAAGTCGTGGGAGACTTTCCCAATGCACTTCCTCCTTAAACTGGGGAGGAGAAGACATATGCAGCAGACTGAGGGCTAGAATTTTATTTTTCCTGCTTGGAAACAGGCTTTCAGCACAATTTAATTGGTTTTACTGCTTGTTCTTCTCTCTGAGGTGAAATAGTTTGTTTGATTTCATTAGCAGTTCTACCATTCTGGTCTCTTGAATTTTGCTGTGAAAATGTACAATTTCTTTGTTATTTTTCAAGGGTTTTGCTTTTTAATGTTTCCTTGTTTAACTACAATTTAGCTCTTTGTTGCACTTTTGATTAGAGCCATCTTACTGCTCTGCTCCAGTGTCACAGTCATTTCATGAAATTCCTCTTGCATTCCTTCTCTCTGTTCATTGCAGAGAACTGCTGCCCAAAGATTTCACAGTTTATACCTATGACAAGGAGGGAAAGTTGCAACTGGAATATCCAGATGTCCAGGTAGGATTTCCTTCTATTAATACCCTCACTGAAGGTGACTGGAACAGAGCATCTGTGGGATGAGGGAGTCAGGCTGACATGTTGCCTTTGGAAATGTAGAATTAAAAGCAGGTTGTGTGATACAAAATGCATGAGAGCTTTTCTAATGGCTTCACTCTTAGGGATCAGTGTTGTTCCTTTGAAAGGGAAGTATTAGTCATACATGATTCATAGGATCTTGTTCTTGAAAATAGAGCACCTGAGTCAAATGACTGTTTGCTTCCTAGTTAAAAGGGATTGGTTAGAGGAAAAGTGCTTTTTCAGCGTTAGGTCACAGAAGTCACACTGGCCCTGAACGATTAGTACAAGCCCTCCATGCTTTCTGCATTCCTTGCTGAGCAACAGGTGATAGAATCTGTATTATAGACCCCTATATCAATGTCTAAAAATGCCCTTGCCAGAGAAAATGGGGTGTATTTGCCCCATGCTACCCCTTGTCTGGTTTCCAAGATATGTGTGTCCAGAGCACACAGTGGAAGTATCCTGTCTGTCAGGGCTGCTGGGGGCTGCACTGTGCAGCCAGAAAACTCTGGTTGGATGCAGGTGTTGTCCCTCCTCCTGCTACAGAGACGTGACAGACAAGCCAGAACTTTCTGCCAAAAGACTGGAGAGTAATTTGGCCCAAATCTGGAGGGAGGGGCTGGCCTGGAAATATTTGAGGCAGGGTGGAGGACAGAACAGGAGAGGGATAGCCTAGGTTAAGTTAAGAAATCCAGCTGTGGTAAACTTCAGACATTTTGTGTTTTTGAGCTGTAATCCCTGCTAGTCAGTGGCAGATCAGAGATTGCCCTGGGTGTGCAGGCATGCCCAAAACGTGTGTGTAATGCTCCCTTGTTCTCCTGTGCAGGATCACTGCCATTATCAGGGATTCGTGGAGGGGACCCTGGATTCCCTGGTGGCTGTCAGCACTTGCTCAGGGCTCAGGTAGCACAACTCATCCTTTGTGTCCTGGCTGTCACACTGTGGCTGCTGAACCCAAAACCCAGTTCTGCTGTTGTCCTGTGGCATCTTATATTCAAGGAGTTCACAGATACTTGAAGTTATTAATGCAGTTTTTTACCACAGTGTTGTAAGTTGGTTTTGACACATATTTGGCTAATTTTTTAGCTTGAACAGATAGTCATGACAATGGTACCTATTGCAGAAATGGAATGTTGAACACTGGTCTCCAAATTTCACAAAATTGGCGCTAAACCTTATGCACCTCAAGTTTGATGGAATTGTTTTCTACTTGAGCTAATTGCCATATATTCTGGGCCACTGATTTTTTGCAGGGCCATGCCAAGCACCAGAGTGGCAATAGTGTATTTGAACTAAAGCATTTCTGCTTAAGAGCTGTGATGTAATTCCTGGTGCATTGGAGAGCCTTAAGGGGTATTTAATTTACTGCATTTGTAAGCCCTACTCAGTGAAAGGCTGCTGCCAGGCCTGAAGTGAAGTGTGCTGGTTCACAAGAGCTGAGGTATAGGCAGGCTTTGGTTATCCAGTAATAACTGTTTCTTTGTTCAGCTCTAAAAATTCTGGGTAACTGTCCTCTGTGCTCAGTGCTGGATTTCTCACACACTGCCATGTCTTAGGGGTTTGGTGACAATGGGGAATGTCACCTATGGGATTGAGCCCATGGATCCCTCTTCTGGCTCTAAACACATTTTATATCGACTGGATAATGTGAAGAAAGAGCCCTCAATGTGTGGAGTAACCACTGAAGGCCAAGACAGGGAACCTGCAGAGGGAAATCTCCACCCCAGTATGACCCAGCTGCTGCGGGTAAGTCCTCCCCAGTCCCACATGAGGGATTTTGTGAGTTCAGTTAAGAGTATGGAAGCAGCTTATCAGATTTCCTGGGACTTAGCACATACCTAAAGGTTTATGATTTGGGGGTTTCTGCACTACTGTACAACTCAGTTTCTTCCCCAAAGCAGCCACAGTCTCCTCCTGCTTCTGCACATGGCAGTGTGGGTGGGGCAGCTGATTAGAATATTCTTAGGCTTTTTGGGGGGACTTTTAAGGGCAGGAACATGACCCTCATGGAGAGGCTTGTTAATAAAGTACTGCATCAGGAGCCAGGAGAATATTGTCATGTTTATTCCATCCTTCTCATCATCACAGCAGCAGTTTGGTGTGAAGTCCCCCTTGTCCTTCAAGGACTATGTGCACAGGAACAAGATTGAAATGAAAGCAGGAGAATGAAAAATACTGTGTTTCACTTCAAGATCATTGCTTGTAAAATCTTTCTGCCCCTTTATGAAAGCGTGTGCTGACTTTCCAAAGCAACCTGTGCAGATTTTACTTTCGAAACAAGGGAAGTCTTTGTGCAGCTGTGTTTTACTGTAAAACACAGAGACTGTCATTGCATTGGATTACATTGCTGGGGTTTGGCACTGTGTGCTTTGGGTGTGTCTCAAACCACTGGTGGTATCAAGTGAAATATGACAATGTCATGAAGGATTTTTTTGTTTATACTGGAATTAATAAATCTGAGGTTGTCTAAAATCTCTTTTTTTCCCCAGAGAAAGAGGGCGGTGCTGCACCAGACAAGATATGTGGAGCTGTTCATAGTTGTGGATAAAGAAAAGGTGGGAGTTCTGTGTGGCTTTCCTTTTTCTTTCTCCTCAGGAGAGGGCCTGGAAAGCCCTCAGGCTTCATTACTCCCAAATGGATTTTTGAAAAACACTTAACCATTTAGCCAAGTTGTGAAAATATGCTACCCTAGAAGTGGATAAATGTGTGCAATGCAATCCTCCTCAGAAAAGGAGTCAGCCATCAGACAGGGAGAGGTTCTGTTAGCAGAGAATCTCACAGTGGAAGGAAAGCACATGGTAAAAACTGCCTTTGCTCTTGTCTTTGGAATATTGAGCTGCTGAGAAGTAGCAGTGAAGATGTTGATGTCTTGGTTAGCATCTTCTTGGAGATTTGGAGCCAGGCAAAAATGTTCTGTTCCTTTTTCTAACTGTTGTCTCTATCTCTTCCCTTCATGAGGCTAAGTCTCTTTGTCTTACAGTTTGAAGATTTTGGGAAGAGTGAAACAGAAGTAAGAGAACGTATGGTGCAGCTGGCAAACTTCCTTGACAGTGTGAGTAGGGGGGCTGCTGTGTGCTGCAGCCCTGCTGCCTTTTGTAAATGTCCACCTTGGGGTCTCTTCTGGTACCAGAATGCATCCTCATGGAGGCTTTTCCACCTCTAAATTCACCTGCACTTATCCACCTTGAGAATTAGTTTAGGAAGCTCTTCCAACCTGTCCTACATCCAGTGAGTGACAGGACAAATTGTTGCAATTATTGCAATTCTTGTGTCTGTGTAAAGGTTAGAGAAAAAGCATGTCTATAACTCCACTATTTCACATGATATTTGTCAGAATTGACACTTCTTTTTATTTCTGTTTGGTGTTGTCTTGCAGTGTAGCCAGTGTGGCATTTAAGCATTGATCCTGTAGCTAGTGAAGGTCTAAATCACAGGGAAGCTGTATTCTAGTGGTTCCAGTTGTGTGCTAGCTGTGAAAAACAGATCAAACCCACACACAAAAGGTGGATACTTGCAATAAGATCCATAACACCAGGCCTTGTTTCTATCTGAAGATATTAACAACTATTTCTGCTCCCTTTCTCCGCAGATGTACGTTATGTTGAACATCCGCATCGTGCTGGTCGGTCTGGAGATCTGGAAGCACGAGAACATCATCAGCACAGATGGGGGGGCTGGGGACGTGCTGGCCAACTTCGTGCAGTGGCGAGAGAAGAACCTTGTTCTGCGGCGGAGACACGACAGCGCCCAGCTTGTCCTGTGAGTGCCAGCTCCTTCCCTGCTCCCTGAAGTTTGTTCTGCTCCTGCCTGCTCAGCCCGGCTCTAGTGCCTGTGCTCTTCATATGCAGAGGGTGATATGGAAGAGGCTGACTTCCTCTGTAAACACTTGGCTTTAATTAACAGAGTAAAGGAATCTTGAGCAGACAGCAACAGCTGAACTGGTGCCATTTGTGCTTGTAGTCAGTAGAAGTGCTCCTGTGTCAGCCTTGGAAAGCTGGAGCAGCAGGATTTGTGCCCCACAGGCAGGAGTGGAGTGCTGATATGGACTCTGTGTGTCTGCACAGACAGATGATGGCCTTTCCTTTCTCTTCATGACTGTAGGAAGAAGGGTTTTGGTGGCACAGCTGGAATGGCCTATGTGGGAACGGTGTGCTCCAAGAGCCATGCAGGAGGCATTAACGTGGTGAGTTTTCTTGGTGATCTCTGAATGTGATTGAGATCAGAGTTTGCACTCTGAAAGTCTTCCTGGAAGCACAGAGTCTTTCATAACAAAGCTGAAGTGGCTTAGTGGGGCTGTTATGTTGTCCCTTACAATTTCTGACACTTCCAGGATATCTGGATCATAACTTCTCTGTAGTCTTCTGTTCAGCTTCTCCTCTGCTCAGTCCTGTACTCATGCAGAAGGATTTCTCAGAGAGGATTTGTCTGTGTCATTTTAAGCATCTCTGCCTCAAAAGTATGCAGCTGTGACCTCCCTGAGCAGTGCTGGTTCACTGTGTGTTTTATATGGAACTTCAGAGCCTTAATGAACCAAGCTTCTGGTCTCAGATAACTGGCAATCCCAGAAATCTGGTTGCTTTGGACCAGTGACAGAAGTGCTGGAATTTGCACATTTCAGGAGAACTGGGCTGGTGTGGAGAGTTCCAGTTTTTGTGTTAATGTTGCAGCTGCTCTGGAAAGTGGAGGTTGTAGGGTAGTGTCCCAGAGAGGTTTCTCTGAGGGCTCTCATTGCTAAGCAAATTCCATGCACTTGGTTGGAAATCTGGCACTGTTGGTCTGAGAATCCTGGTAATGTAGAGACAGAATGGCAAGAGGGTCTCCTTGGCACATAAGTAAACATTGACTTTGTCAAAATAAGCTCTCTGCTGACTGCCTCGTGTGTCGCTCCCGTGCAGTTTGGAAGGATCAGTATCCAGATGTTTGCATCCATCATGGCTCACGAGCTCGGCCATAACCTGGGGATGAACCATGATGACGAACGAGTGTGTCACTGTGGGGCAAGCAGCTGCATTATGAGCTCTGGAGCATCGTAAGTAGCTGATCAAGGGAAGGCAAAATGCCCCATCCAAGTGCTTTGTTTCTATGGATTACTTTCACCTTCAAGTTCCCCTTGCAAAGAGTCCTGTTGTGCTTGTAATGGGAAAAGCCAACGTCTCCCTTGTTCTGCAAGCACAGGGGATACTGGCTTGGCTTAGTGCAAAGCTCAGCTCATTTTCTCCATTGCAGGGGATCAAGGAACTTCAGCAGTTGCAGTGCAGAAGACTTTGAGAAGCTGACACTCAACAAAGGTGGGAGCTGCCTGCTCAACGTCCCGAAGCCTGATGAGACCTACAGTGTCCCGTACTGCGGGAACAAGCTGGTGGATGCTGGGGAGGAGTGTGACTGTGGCTCGCCAAAGGTTTGTGGCTGTGTGTTCTCCCAGTGCTGCCGGGGCAGTCCTGTGCCTCTCATCCAGAGGGGACTGTTTGTGACACAGGGGAAGATTTTGTGACATTCACAGCCCTTGTGTCCTCAGGAATGTGAAAGTGATCCGTGCTGTGAGCCAGGAACTTGCAGGCTCCGATCTGGTGCTGAATGTGCTTATGGTGACTGCTGCAAAAACTGCCAGGTAGGAGACTCTGGTGTTGTTAGGAAGTTGACAAAAGGAGGGCATTGGCTTAGTCAGTGCATCTGTGAGAGGAGTTGTCCTGCGTGTCCACGGCCCCACGAGGGCTTCAGATCAGTCCCTTGTTTGGGGCGTGTCCTGGGTCAGGTGCAGTGCCAGTCTCTACTGTGAGGTTCCTGTTTTCTGATGCAGTTTTCCCTCCCCTCTCTCCTCAGCTGCTTCCTGGGGGCACCGAGTGTCGGGCAAGCACCAACGAGTGTGACCTCCCAGAGTTCTGCAACGGCACGTCCCAGTTCTGCCAGCCAGACTTCACCGTGCAGAACGGGCACCCCTGCCACAACCAGGAGGCCTACTGCTACAACGGCATGTGCCAGTACCACGATGCACAGTGCCAGGATATCTTTGGCTCCAGTAAGGAAGAGCACAGTGTTACAATCTTTCTAAGAGATGTAATGAAAGAACATACTAAGTATTAAAAATGTATTTGTTTGCTTTTCTGTAACAAAGACCAGCTGGCTTTTGCAGAGGGTTTGAAGCAGTGGTGGTAATGGCTTAGCTTTCTCCAGGGCAGCCACTTAGTTCTGTGCTGGGGATTCAAGAAATAATTTTGTTGCACTTATCATTTCTGGTACAGTGGGATTTCTGCTCTATAGGGCTGTAAAGAAATACCAAATGATAGAATTGACTCCAGTTAAGTAACTTTTTAAACCTGGAACCTTGTAATTCTGACATTGTAACCTCTTTAGTGTTTTGATCAAGTTCTAAGCTCTTTGCTGCATGGCAAATACTTGGTGTAGCAGGGTAGTTGCTCTGGGTGTAGGAAATCCTGTGTGAGATGTTTCTGTGCCTGGGTAACGTGGCTCCTCTCTCTGGGGATGGGCTGTTGTTTGCAGAAGCCAAAGCAGCCCCCAACATTTGCTTTGTTGAAGTGAATTCCAAGGGGGACAGATTTGGCAACTGTGGTTTCCATGGCCATGACTACAAGAAATGTTCCAGCTGGTGAGTTGAGCCCAGTGCATTGGGAAGTTCTGAAATACTTGGCTGGGAATCTGTATTTGGGTGCTGTAGTGTCAGTCTGGGATGCTGTAGTGGATGCACAGGGCAGGGATTGCAGGGCTGTGGGGAGGAGAGCATGTTCCACATGTCCTGTCAAGGATTGTGCTTTTCCTCAGTGTTCACATATGGGAAGATGAGAAGCAAATCATCATGTTTTCCTTAATGTAGAGGCTCCAACAGCTTACAGAAAGAGGGGATACACTACTCTTGCAGCACTGGAATGAAGCCCAGTTCAGTTTCATTTGTCAAGTTGCCTCAATTTTGTTCTCAAGTAGCATCTTCCAGTAGAAAGGAAAGATCGTATCAAACACATGGTAGTTTCGTTCTCAGGATAAATTCAAGTGTCACTACAGTGTTCCTGTGTTGCTGTTGTAGGAATGCCATGTGTGGGAAGCTGCAGTGTGAAAATGTGAAAGCCATGCCTGTGTTTGGAATCAAGCCTGCTATTATCCAAACCCCCATCAGAGGCACACAGTCCACATGCTGGGGGGTGGATTTCCAGCTGGGCTCTGATGTCCCGGACCCAGGAATGGTGAATGAAGGCACCAAGTGTGGTAATGGAAAGGTAATTTAACATTTAAAAATGATATCCTAATGTCATAATTTGGGGTATTCTTGGGAATACAGTTTTCAGCTGCATTGTTTAATGAATAGTTATGACCATTATTTTTTGATGCCTGTAGTTAATGTAAAACTAAATGAGTCCATTGATTCCCCCCAGTGCCCAGTACTGTACTGCATGTGCATCAAACATTTAATGAGCCTTTCATTTGTAGGTGAAGCGAAAGAAATTGAGTTTGTTGAGAGCCAGAATCTTTGCTCTGTCAATGAGCAGGAAGAGCCAGGCCCACACAAATGCCTTGAAGACAACTTTCAGTTAAAATCCAACTAAACTGAAGAGTGCAGAAGCTTAGTCCTAGCAGAGGAATGTGCATTCCACATGTCCTTACTGGGCACAATTTAATTGCTCTTCCTTTACATTCAGACTGGAGACAAAAGGCTCCAGTGCCAGCTCAGCCCCATGCTGAGAGGCTTTTTGTGGAACAGAGTTTCTGCAGAGTTTGGAATTATCAGTGAGAGTGTGTGAGGCTCTGTGGCAGCAAGCACAGCGTGGCTGTGGAGCTCTGAGCTAGGAGCAGGGATCTGGGCAGGCAAGGGGGCACTGAAATGCCATCATCCCTCATCTGTGTGCATCTCTGTTCCCCAGATCTGCAGGCATTTCCAGTGTGTGAGTGCCTCTGTCCTGAACTACGACTGTGACGTGGAGAAGCAGTGCCATGGGCATGGGGTAAGCAAGGAAGAGAGGCAGCAAGTTCTAAAATGGTGATTAGTAACTTCATTTGTCTGTTTTGTCGAGCTGTAAAACTCTATAAAATGCCTCTAGGCAAGAGAGCCTGTAGCAGTGTCAAAAAAAATCCTTGACAAAACTCTCTGCCAGGCAAGAATTCCCAATTCCAGTATTGCTAATGAAATTTGACTCTGCATCTCACCAAAAAAAGCCCCAAAAACAACAAGCAAAAGCCATGGTGTGTAAGCTGTTGAGATAGCTAATCCTTGGAAGCTGTTCCTGAACAGTGCTGTGTGTGCTCAGTCATGTGAAATCTTGGGATGCCTGGCCAAGGACAGTTTGGAGTTGGCTAGGGAGTTACTGGGTAGAATGCTCCAGGCTGAGCAGTAGGAGGGACAGAACAGCTCATGGCTGCATAGATTTAAACGCATAGAAATGGAAGTTACTGAGTACTTGTGTTTTGGAACACAGGTGTGCAACAACAACAGGAACTGCCACTGTGAAGCAGGCTGGGCCCCCCCGTTCTGTGACTCCAAAGGCTACGGGGGCAGCGTGGACAGTGGCCCCCCATACAACGGCAAGTGGCTGTGGGAGCTGGGGCTGCCTGGGGCTGGGAGTCCAGGGCAGCCCACGTGTTGGTGAGCTCTGCTGGATGCCTCTGCCAGTGAAACCCAGCACAGAATTCTGGCAGAGGTTTTCTGCTCAAGGTGTTGCACTTCTCTCTCAGGATGCTGGGCTAGGGGATCGGTAAGGATCTGGGCTGGTTTAGTTCAGGCGATTTCTGCCACCTTGGAACAAAGATCCTCTTGGACTTCTCCATATCCAGGCTGGGAAGGGAAGCCCCAGGGAAGGGAAGCATGATTCCTGCACAAGGAAAAGCAAACTGACAGAGCTGGGAAGCTTGCTTTGCTCACTGAGGCTTTGAAGGTGAAATAGGAAGCCAGAGCCAAGCTCTAATTTGGAGAAAACTTACTTTGTGTCCATGTGGAATATATAGAGATGGGATTGGTGTAACTTCTTTGGGCTGCCAGAATGACCTTGAAGACTATTTTTCATAAGCTGGTGTGGGTTTGGGAAAGCTAGGCACTGTGATGCAATAACAGGCTGGAGAAACACACTGGAGCTCAGGCAGATCCTCAAATCATCAGACAGAAAAAGGGAAAGGCTGTTTTAGTACAGCCTGCAGGGGAAAAATTGCTGCATATAAAAATGTCAACATTAAGAACCTGAGTTCTTTGTCTACAGCAAATAGTGGCTGGAGAAGAGGTAGATTTAACATCAGACCAAAAGGCAGAAGCTGTTTTCCCCTCTTGTAAGATTTAGTAATGAAATATTACAGTCATGAAAAAGGATTGATCTCCTAATTTAATGTGCTATTGCAGCCCAGGGTATCAGCTCTAAAAGATAAACAGAAAGCATCTATTTGGGCATATATTTTACTGGATTCTTTGTGTTTTTTTCTGTGAAAAATGGAAAACAGTTATAGAACCATTCCTACCAAACATTCACTGCTGTTATGAGTCAGGTGGTGGTAACACCACGTAAGGCTTATTTCTTCTGCCTGGTTTTGTCCCCTCAGACAAAGACACTTCCCTGCGCAACGGGCTGCTGGTGTTCTTCTTCCTGGTGCTCCCACTGCTCATAGCTGCTGCTCTGGCCTTTGCAAAGAGGGACAGGCTGAAGAGATGTTTCAGGAGGTGGATGTCCCGCTGCCAGTCGTGAGTGCCTCTCCTCCTCCTCCTCTCTGCCTTCTCCTCTGCCCCTGAATAGGCCACGGATGTTGGTTTACACGAGCTAGTGCCAAAGTGTGGAGGCATGTCCCAGTCCCAGGATGTCAGGTGAAGGCCCCTCATCTAATGGCACATGTAGCTTGCCTCTGGCAATGACAGAAAAGATAAATTCATCCCAAATCAAGGGAGCAGAGAGTTTTCTCTTTACTGTTATGTTTGTTCTTGTGCATTGGTGAGAGGGGTTTATATTTATGGGTCCCATCTTTATAAAAAGAGGCAAAGGGAAGCTGCCAGAGTCTTGAACAGAAAAAGGGTTGTTGTTTATTAGATTTGTGGTAAATATTATCTTTCTCACACTTGATACGTGCTAAGATAGTATAAATCCAGCTGTCAGGTTCACAGTGCCTGGGTTCATGGCCTGCACAGTCATTGTGTCTGGGTTATGTGCTCACACTGTCCCTATCCATTGGATTTCAGGTCACTTCAGTCACCTCCTCGGCCAGACATTGTACCCAGGGACAACCAGCAGAGAGGCTTCTCCCATGGCATGCCTTATGCTCCAAGAGCTGTACCCATGGTAGGAATCTTCTTCCTTCTCTTACTCTGTTTGTTACTCTCAAGACATGAAGGTGGTTGCTATAATTTTTCCCCTAATAAAAGCTTTAAAGTTACTTCTTCATTACTGAAAATTATGTTTCTCCTTGATAAAAAGCAGAGAAATTATTTGTTTCCTAAGGGTTGTGTGGGGGGCTCCTCAGTTTTCCAGTCTAAGTGTTGTCCCAGGCTGTGCTTAGTTTACCTGCTTTGCTGCTCCCTTTTCCTCATGACAAAACACCCACCCCACGTGAGAGCCCCTCTCCTTGTCAGAGCCATTGTCCTCTGAAAGCCACAGCCAGCCAGGGCACACTCCCAGAGCAAACCAAGTGCTGTTGTGATCAGCCTTCCCGTGTTTTTCAAAATCCAGCAGTTCCCAGACTGCTGTTGCTTCTTCCTACTGAGTTTGTCAGAGGAAAGAGCAACTCTGACACTGCCAGGCTGGTTTGCAAATGGTCTTGAACGTGACTTATTTAGTGACACAAACAGTTTGAGTCCCTGTGTGCAATTTGTGAACATTTTCTTTTTATTTTCTTTGTAGGATATGCATCCAAATTCCTTTCCTGTCCCAGCTTACCCAGTTAGCCAGCACCCTCAGCAGACTTTCCACCAGCCCTACTACTCCCCGCCGCAGTACCCGGTGCAGCAGAGGGTGCCCAGCAGGTCAGTGGAGCTTCTGCAAGTGCCCATTGGCAGGGCACTGGTGGGATTTCTTGTCCTGCCCCTCACTCCCAGGAGCCCTGGGGTGTTCCATCACGTGCTGTGTGCAAGGGGGGCCGACTTTTCTCTGGGAGAGGTTTGTCCTTCAGTTCAGCCTGAAAGGCAGCGCGTTCGTCCTGCGCTGCCACGGCTGTGTGGTGATGAACGAGGCTCAGAGCGCTGCTGTGGGAGCACATTAGCCCAGCAGGTGGATGAAAGGCCTGTTAAAGTGGTCAGTTTAAAAGCACATTATTCAAAAATCTGTCGTTGTGCTGATTTGTGAATGTTATGGCCAAGTGCAAAACCATTTCTCCTAACTTAGAACAGAAAGTTTTCCTTTATTTTTCATCTTACTTTTAAATTGTGCTTGTAAGATGCAGTGCTGTGCTGTGACACACACAGACCCAGGCAGTGCCAGTTACTGAGTGGGGGCATCCTAATGCAGCTGATGTTGGTGGGGCACTTGGGCTGGGGGGGAGAAAAGGTGAGTTTTAACAAATGGGGGTTCCCAGAGGATTCCAGGCCACTGAAGGCTCAGTGTGAGCATGGCACGCTCAGAATGAGTCCTGGTGTGGTGGCCGAGGGTGGGAGCAGGGGTGTGGAGGCTGTGGGACTCACTGCACCTCCTCTTTGCAGGCCCCCACCCCCGCAGCAGAAGGTTGTACCTCAGGGACCAGCACAGCAGAAGAGTTTACCTCAGGGACAGTACTTCCCTTCCCGACCTGCACCTTTGCCTCCCAAGTAGCTTTTGGCTTCCTCGGGGCCTTCACGTGAGCCGACCTGTTGGCTGCCGCAGCTGAAATTGCAGTTCCCCTTCTGGCATCCCGTGGCAGTGCCAGCAGCCTCCCTGCTGCAGCCTGGGACAGGGCAAAGCAGAGATCCAAACCAGGAATGTACAACTCTACACTCAATAAATACCTCGACCAAAGCTCCAGGGACTGAAACACCCAGCCCGTCCCTTGCTCTGTCCAAGCTTTGCCGCTGCAGCCAGGCTGGCAGCAGAAGTGCAGCAGCCTGCAGGGAAACAGTACTGAAATCCAGCACGTGGGTTTGGGTTTCCCCATTTCTGCCACGAGCCCTGGTAAGGAAATTGTCTGATTTGTTGTTGTCTCTCTGACTGTGCAGTGAGGAATTGGAGTAACCTGTTTGCAAAGCAATGAGATCTGGTCAGTTAATTTACAGTTACTCTGCATGGACTGGAAAGTGTTTCCCATGTACACCTTGATGGCATAAATGGAATGAGGTCTCAGAGGACTTTTTCAGGAAGAGAGATGTATTTTAAACATGTTTATGCATGTATATATGTTTATAGATGCATAATAATGCACTTAAATTCTTAACTCCATGCTGACTGACACTAAGCTGTGCTATAGGAGCATTGAGTTTAATGCTTTTTAATTAGAGAGTGGCTAAATGAGACTTCTGTACTAATTCCCACTAATACATGGATGGGCAGTGAAGATAAAGGTACGAGAAGACACGGCCATATTCTGGTTTTAAAAAATGGGGTGCTGTTAGGTTTCAGTTCAGGTCTATAGACAGCAGCAGTCCCTGCAGAACGCTGGGAAGTGGGAACTATTTCTGCCTGGACCTCTAGAGCTTCTGTGAGCAATTTAAATGGGAACCTGGTGACTGATGCACCCCTTCTTTTAACACCCAAACCCTTGTAGTGTCAGTCAGGATGTTTCTGGGCTGCTGTGTGTCAGACTAGACTGCCCTCTGCTCCTGCACCATGGGCTGGACTGGACTGTGGGACTCCTCCTGAGCAGAGGTGCTCAGCATCCACTGTGCTGGGAGAGGGAGCTGTCGATCCTGATTGCCATGGCGCCATGGGTAGAAGCTGGATGTCATGGTCACAAATAGAAATCTATTGCACAACTTGCTAAAAGTGAGGTTCTGTTGCACAAACTTGCTAAAAGTGAGAGAAGTGCTGAAGAGTGTGCTGGGCTGTTTCACTCTGTGCTCGCCACAAGCACAGCTCAATCTGTAAAATCCCCCTAATATTGCCAAAAAATAATCTTTTCCTCTGTATATACATACATAAATATATATATAGTGTGTGCAGTAATAAAATACTTGAACTCCTGTGGTTTCCCATAAACTTAGACTAAGATTTATAACACTATTAAAACCTGTAAAATGTCACCTAGAATTTGACCAACTGCACTGGTAGGGGGGTCTCCTTTTTGTTCCAAGATAATCAATTACTTCTTAATTGTGTTGCTGTGTCCCACTCTGCCCGAGCAGGCTGTCTGTCTGTTCAGTGAGCTCTGCAGCTGGTCAGAGGGTGGGGAAAGAGGAGGGGATCCAGGGGATGAAGTCATCCAGAGAGGTGTACTTAACTGTGTGTGACACGCTGTGTGTGTGAACTAAACTATGCTGAAAACGGTGCCTTTACTAGACAAAGAGTTTTTGTACTCCCAGCGTGCACGTTGGAACAGCCGCAGTTGCGGAGGGCGGGGACGTGTGACTTTAGAAGTGATCCCATGGACAGGAAATAGCTCCAATTTTTGGTGTTCAATACTGAAGATGACTACTGACTTTCTTTTGTAAAGTGTACGGATACCTGTCCCCGGGCAGGCCTGGAGCTGGCGGGGCTGTGCTCCACAGCCAGGTCCACCTCCAGGGCCGGCCCCGCGCTGGTCTCTGGCCAAAGGGCTGTTCCCAACCCCTTTGTACAGCCCCAACTAGCAATAAAGATGCCAGTTTTGTACAAGTCTCTGCCTCGGCCTCTGCTTTAAGGGAGAGAGGGAGGGGCTGTTACCTGTGGGGCAGTTACTGGTGGGCTGTGGGGCCGTTACTGGTGAGGCGTTACCGGCCGGCCATGGGGCCACTTTGTGCAATGCCACCCCTGCTGCTCCTGCTGCTCCTGGAGCTGCTGCAGGAGGCTGGGCAGGGCCCCCCCGAGCCCCCCAGCCGCCGGGACTGGGCTCAGCCATGGGGGTCTCTGTCCCCTGTGGGTGGGCGGGCTTGGTCCCAGATCACAGTCCCGCAGCAGCTGGGGGCGAGCACAGGAGTGGCGGGGCTGAAGCAGGCACGGTGCTGGGGGCTCTGGGGAGGCTGGGAGAAGGGAGGGGACAGCGAGCTCTTCAGCTGCACAAGAGGGCTGGGGGAGTACAGATGTGGTGGCAGCTGTAACCACGTCACCGCAGCAGAGCTGCCAGCACCATGATGGCTGCACCCACTGTGTGCTCCCCTTTTGGTGTTCACAGCAGGCCTTGCTCGGATCGTGCTATTTCCAACTCCCTGTTCCCAATTCTCCTTCTCTGCTTTTCTGCTTGCACAAGGATGCAGTGTCCTACATCCTGAGGATTGAGGGGAGGCCGTACACCATCCACCTGCAGCAGCAGTGAGTTGGCCCTGCCATTGCCCTCACTGACGGTAGCTGCCCTGTTCCCTGGTGGCTGCAGGACCTGCCAGCAGCTTGAGAAGCTCTGGGTAATGGATGCCGTTGTAAGTACCTCACTTTGCGCCTCTCTCTTGTAGTGCCTTTTTATCTGATGATTTCCAGACTTACATGTCCAGTGAGCAAGGTTCTTTGCACTCTAATTCTGCCCACACTGAGGTAACCTGGCCTTGCTTTGGGCTGTTTGTGCTCCGGTGGCTCTGCCCAAGGCAGCTGGTCCAGCTGTCTGGGTGGTGGGTAAGGGGATTGCCTTCCCAGCCATGGAAGGGGCTCCCTGTCCTCTCTCATGTCCCAGGGAGGCTGCCACTACTGGGGGTACATCGATGGCTTCCCCAGCTCTGCAGTGACCCTCAGCACCTGCTCGGGGCTCAGGTAAAGCACAGCCCTGTCCCTGTGCTGCCCTCCCCGTGGCCTCCACAGGACCAGGGGTACCCTGGCAGCCTGGCATGGGGGCACCTGGTGCTGGGGCAGCTGTGCCAGTGCCCAGGAGCAAGGGCTGGTGCCTTGGCAGGGGCTTGCTGCAGTTTGAGAACGTGAGCTACGGGATCCAGCCCCTGGGCTACTCCTCTGCCTTCCAGCACGTGTTGTACCGAGTGAGTGAGGAGCAGATGGCAGAGGCCCTCCCGGCCCAGAGCCCCCCCGAGGGCGGGCTGGCAGCCTGGGAGATGCTGGACAAGGCCCAGGGGGATGATGAGGTGAGCAGTGCCTGTTCTCACCGTGCTGCGGGTGTCCCTGTCCTGTGAGGAGGGGTCTGATTCTGCTGGAAGCTTTGGCCAGAGACTTGGACACAAGTTTTGAAGGGACTCTTGAGCCAACAGCAGCAGTGAGGTGGCCAGAGAATGCAGAATCTCTACGCTGAAGCCCATTTTCTCTTTTAGCCCCTCTCGGCCGCTGCACAATCTCCCAAATACCTCACAGTGTACGTGGTTTTGGACAAGGCTTTGGTAAGTCCCTGCCAGCTACTTTTTTCTTGTCTTTGCTTGACTTCTGGGAGCATGGAAATGGTAACATTTCCCAGCTTTTACATGGGTTTGTTTTGCATTCTGAAAAGTTACGCTTACTGTGGATTTTGTAGGGAAGAAGGAACATGAGTTTGTAGCTCATATCTCCATGGCTCAGTGTGGGGAATAATTTCAGTGTTCCAACATTGTCATGCTTCACCCTGGTAAAGCACCTTGTCTGCCCTCGTGTCCTCTTGGGTTGTTTTTCAGTACAACTATATGGGATCAGACCCGAATGCTGCGACACAGAAGATAATCCAGGCCTTCAATTTAATCAACAGTGTGAGTTCTTAAGTCTGGTCTGTGCTGCAGTGAGATGGGGGATGAGGGGGATGTTGAAGTTAGCAGTGGCCACCTCTTTTCTAGCAGCTTTTAGGTTTAGGAGGATGTTATGTAAAAAATTCCATGTTTCCTGAGAAGGTTTTCCCTCTGGACATGTCAGTCTGCCACAAAAGAACATCTTTCTTTCCCGGTGTGATGGCCATGTCTCGTGTAGATGTACAGATAAACAGGCAGTTTGCCTTAGGGCAGCCAAAGCCCTGCATTTTGAGGACTCCTGGTTGCTTCCCTCTCTGTGCAGCAGATCCCTAATCTCACTATTCCAATTAATCTGCTTACTCTCAGGTGCTTGCAACCCAACTTCCAGTCCTGTTCTTTACTCCACTTGTGGTATTAAGGTTCAGTTGTGTAATGAAAAGTTATTCCCAAAACCCCTAACACTTCTCATGAAGTTATTGGACTTTGGCTCAGGCCTCTTGCTATATCTCTTTTTCTATAGGTGTGTTCATTCTTTTTGGCTACATGTGTCATTGAGGCACTGACAGCAGCAATTCACTTTTCCCATGTGTTTATTGTGTGCAGAGTAGTGACTGCATGAAGGGAAGGTGTGAGAGATGTTTCTTCTCTTACCCTTTCAGATGTTTAATCCCCTTAATGTCACCATTGTGCTGTCCTCCCTGGAGCTGTGGGCAGAGGGGGATAAAATATCGACAGCAGGGGACACAGATGAGCTTCTACAGCAATTTTTACAGTGGAAAGAGTTGTCTCTGGAGCCACAGGCACACAACATTGCTTCTCTCTTAGGGTAAGATAAAGGTTCATTAGTGTTACAGGTTCTGTGGTAGCAATCAGTCAAACCAATGTAAGTTGAAATATAAAGGATTCTTTTGACAAATGCTTTTTAAAAAAATCCGTATTTCTTAAATCCTTAATATTCTTAAAGTGTTTCTTCCAAGACATTCCTCCTAGTGATGCAGCAGCTGCAGTGGTGCTGTCCATGCCTTGCCACCCACCCAGGGGGAGGAGATGGGAATGGTGGCAGCCCCAGTCCCTGCCCAGCACCAGGCACCAGCCTCCCACCACGGCGAGAGGGTGTCCCTGGGCCCAGCAGTGACCTCCCCTGTGTTCCAGGTACAGGGACCAAGGAACTTTCATGGGCGCAGCAGCTCCGGGAGAGGCGTGTCAGAGAGATGCTGCTGCCACAGTGGCCCTGGTACGGCCCCACCTGTCCTCTGCCTGCCCCTCTCCTGCCCCTCACCTGCCCACACCTGTGGACTCAGCATGTGGGAGGATCTGCACCCGGAGAGACCTTCACAGCTGTACCAACTCATCTCTCTCCTCCCTCCAGTACCGCGGGAACGTGACACTGGAGTCCTTCTCCGTCCTCCTGGCGCAGGTGCTGGGCCACAGCCTGGGCATGAACCCGGACAGCCCCCGAGGCTGCAGCTGCCCCGGGCGTGTCTGCATCATGAGCCCTGAGGCGCTGTGAGTGCCCCTGGGGCTGCAGGGGGTGGGTGTGGTGGGGGACAGGGATGGTCTGTGGTGTCCCCTTGTCAAAGGTGTCCTCTACAACTGTCATGCCATTGCAAAAAGTACAACAGATCAGACTCACATGGAATCATTCAGGTTGGAAAAGACCTTCAAGACCACTGAGTCCAGCCTTTGACCAGTCACCACCTTGTCAACTGCACCAGAGCCCTGAGTACTGTGCCAGTCATTTCTTGAACACCTCCAGAGATGGGGACTCCACCACCTCTCTGGGCAGCAATTCCAACACCTGACCGCTACTTCAGTGAAGAAATACCTGCTTTTATTCCTCTAAGAAGAAAAAAATAATTAATTGAATAGCAATTTAGTGCTTAATTTGACAAAAGAGACATTTGCTCTCTAAAATGAAGGTACTTCAGAATGTTTTTCAATCTCTGTTAATAATGAGCTGTAGATCAGGTGAATTAATAGACCCCTGGGCCATCATACCCTGTGCCAGTGTGTCTGGGCAAGCCCTTGACTCGCACAGCGATGGTGAATGTGTAACATATAACCTGATAATTTCTTTATTTTAGACATTTCAGTGGAGCAAAAGCCTTTAGTAACTGCAGCGTCAGGGACTTCGAGACCTTCCTGAAGCAGGGCAGAGGCGCGTGTCTTTTCGGCAGCCCCCGCCTGTCCCGGCGGAGCGGGGCCGTCTGCGGCAACCGCGTGGTGGAGCCGGGCGAGCAGTGCGACTGCGGCACGGCGCAGGTGGGGCCGCGGCCCTCCCGGCCAAATCCCTGCGCTTGTGCGGTGGGTGCGTGTGGAGTAGCGAACCTTGAGGCCGGGAGCAGCGGGGAGCAGCCCGGACAGGGTTCTGCCGGGTTTGAGATTGTTTCTGTGGCTCCGATCTGGTGGCAGCTCTGCCCGTTTGTTCTGCTGGATATTGCCCGAGTAATATGGGGAGAGGAGGAGGAGGAGGAGAAGCTCGGGGGTACAACAAAATAAAATAACATGGGTTTGCCGTGTGTCCCCAGGAATGCCTGAAGGACAGGTGCTGCACTGACACGTGTAGACTGAGGCCAAGCGCAAAATGTGCCTCTGGATTATGTTGTAGAGGTTGTCAGGTAAGGCACGTTTATAATTATCACAAACCCATTATTTATTTTTTGACAAATAGTGTGTTTCCGTGCTGAGGGATAAGGACAAACTGTGCGATGGGAAAGGTTCCTGGGGCTGGGCTTCCCAGCTCAGCTCTTGGGAACCCCTGGGGGGAATTTTACTGGGGGACTGTCCCAGGCAGTGTCACACGCGTGTGGTCACCCGGGTGTGTCAAGGGGGACCCTGAGGCCAGGAGGGGTTGTGTGGGCTCAGGCTGGCAGGCGTGGGAGGCTGCAGGGCTCCTCCTCCTCTCCAGTTCAAGAGCAGGAAGACGGTGTGCCGCCCGGCCACCGATGCCCAGTGCGACCTGGCCGAGTACTGCAGCGGCTCCTCCGCCTCCTGCCCGCCCGACACGTACGTGCAGGACGGGAACGACTGCGGCCACGGCACCGGCTACTGCTACCACGGACGCTGCCAGTCCTCAGACCTGCAGTGCAAGCGGATCTTCGGGAGAGGTAACGGGCCGTGCTGGGGGCGCGGGCTCTGCTCGGGGACAGGGAGGGCCGCAGCATCGTGATGCTCAGTTTGTACCTGAATGCTTCAACGCGCCAGTCTCGGGTGAGACTGGGGCACCTGGGGAGAAGGCACAGCTTCGGGAAAGCATTTCTGTTTTGGCTCTGGTTAACAGAGTCCCCCAGTGCTTCACAGATCACAATGGAAAGAACAAAAAGCAAATTATTTTCTGTGGGCAAACTCAATCAGAGAACTTTCCCATTTGCTACTCCCCTGCTGATTTCAGAGGGTCAGGACTGCCAGGGGTTTGGGCAGGGATAGGTATGTTTTCTCTAATTAAATCATGAAAAAATGAAGTTATTAGATACCATAATGTGTTCCTGTTAACTGTAACAAGTATTACTGTTAAACTTGCAGATTCAAGGAATGCTCCCGTGGTGTGTTACGAGGAGATCAACGGGCAGCGGGACAGGTTTGGGCACTGCGGGTTCAAGGACAGATACAAGTACCGGGCCTGTGCTTGGAGGTATGCTGGGGAGGGGGCACGGGCTCTGCTAAAATGCATGTTTAATTGGGATTGGACAATCAAGAGAAGGGTCAAGGCTCCAGTTTATCGTGAGATTTGTGAAGCAATAAATACCTCTGTGTGCGTTCTCCTTGATATGGTGTCTCTCCTTATGTCACAGCTCCTCCCTTGGACTTCCCAGTCCTGCTGGTCTTTTCTCACCAGACTGTGCTGTTTAACATTCCAGTGCCCATCAGGCAGTATCTGTGTGTCTGTGTGTGTTTGATACACATCCTGTGCAAATTGGCTTTCCAGGGATCTCAAGTGTGGGAAGTTAATCTGCACGTACCCCTCCCTCAAGCCCTTCTCAGCAGCCGCTGCTGCCGTGATTTACGCCCGAGTGCAGCAGCATTTGTGTGTGTCTCTGAACTACCTGAATGTGTCGGCATGGCTGGATCCGCTTCTGGTGCCTCCAGGGACAAAGTGTGGCTCTGGAAGGGTAAGGAAATATTTTTGCAATCATCTGAAATGACAAATAGAAACTGTAAATATTAACGAGATCACAGAAACACTTGTTCCTTGCAGCAGTGTGCTTGATATTTAGAAACACTGTAAAAACTTGCAAATGGTGCATTAAAGGTTTGGTGGGGTGTGAGCACTGGACATGACCTGGCCCAAGGGCAGAACTGTGGCTTCTTCATCTTTTATTTTTTTAAATAGTGTGTCTTCCTTTCCCTTTGGGCTGCAGCCTGATGTGCTGAGCGCTGTGTGGGTGAGGCAGTGCTGGGCTGGAGCTGCCGTGGTTTTTCCCAGGTGTGCATAAACAGCACATGTCACCCACTCTCGGTGCTGGGATACAACTGTGACAGCAAAGCAAACTGCCACGGCCATGGCGTGAGTCCCACGGGGCGCTGGGCTGGGGGGGCAGGCTGTAGAGTTCACTGCACACCTGTACAGCCTCCCCTGGCCCTTCCAGGTGTGCAACAACAAGGGCAGCTGCCACTGCTACCCGGGCTGGCAGCCCCCGGACTGCCAGAGGAGGGGCTCGCGCCGGAGGGGTCGCAAGCTGACGGAGGGTGGTGAGTGTGGGCAGCCGCAGGGCGGCGTGGCAGGGCTGGCAGTGCCCCATGCCCACCTGGGCTGTGTCCTGCCAGGCCTGCAGCAAGCCCTGGAGGATGGGGAGAAGGCCTGGCTGGTGCTGGGCTCCAGCTTCGTTCTGCTCGTCCTCACCGCGGCCCTCGGGCTCGGCCTGTGGCGGCGGCAGGTGCTGGGCCGGTGCCGCGGGGAGCAGCCGCCGGGCACGGAGGGGTGAGTCCCTCAGGATACAGGGTGGGGGACAGGGCTGTTCCCCAGGAGGGGATCCCTGGGGAGGGGAGGGAAGGGGATAAGGCGGCTCCCATGGGGACATGAGGACACTGCCCAGGGCTGAGGTGATCCTTGGGCTGGGGTGGCCTCAGGCTGAGGCACTCCCTGAGTCAAGTCAGAACCAAGGCACCACTGTAGGTCCCCCCACAGCACCAGGCAGAACATGGACAAGGAGCTGGAGCCAGACCTGGAGCTAAATCTGGAGCCAGACCCAGTGCTGGCCCCGGAGCTGCAAACAGACCTAGAGGTAGAGCCAGACCTGGAGAGGAAAACGGACACGGACCCAACACCAGAGCCAGTGCTGGAGCAGCACCATGGGCACTAATTAAAGGTGTTGGGCAAAGCTGGTGTCA
The DNA here is from genome assembly GCA_013397195.1 of Hylia prasina. Lineage (NCBI taxonomy): Eukaryota > Metazoa > Chordata > Aves > Passeriformes > Sylviidae > Hylia > Hylia prasina. The sequence continues at coordinate 79,732 of VYXD01006578.1, forward strand.
TGGCCAGTGCCCCACAGTTTTTTGCTTACATAGTTGTGGTTTTTGTCAGTTAACTCTGCCCTGGGGCCCAGGGGCTACAGCTGCTGAGATTGTCCCCTTTTCTCTGTGGGCACATGGGGTGGGATTTGCCCATCAGTGAGGGCTGTGAAGCTGCCTGATGCTGGGGACTGTTCAGCAGGGTGCTCAGGTGGTATGGTGGTCCTCTGAAGGACCTCTCCTGTGTGACTGTGGATACGTGTGGCTCATGGTCACCCTCCTCAGAGCTGGGGACCGGGGAAAGCCACTGTCTTGTGTGGTGGCCACGGTGCTGACTGTGAGGGTGTCACCTCTGTTTTGTATGTGAAATGTATGTTTCCTGCAGTGCTCTTGCACCTGCACCCCACGGAGATGTCAGTCCTGCTGTTTGTACCCTGACCCTTCTTTTCCCATGCACTCACAGTGCCTCCAGCCCCTGTCTGCACAGGCAGCACTCACAGGGCTGATTTTCCCCCAGAAAGCTGCTGTTTGGGAAGGCCCTGCTCAGAGCATCCTGCTGACCCCCCTCCGGTGGTGGGACTCCCCTGGCAGCCCCAGTGAGCCCCGGCACCGTGGATAAAGCAGCAGCATCCACTGTTTTGTGCATCTCTGGCCAGGAACCACCCCCAGGCTGAGAGGCAGGCTCCTGCAGCCCGCTGCACACAAGTTTGGCACCACCAGAATGGTGAGCATCCCCAGCCACAGAAGCAGTGTATGTCCCTGAGCTGCTGCCCCAGGCCCCCTCCCATCCCAGAGGAGCCCAGCAGCCCCTCAGAGATGTCCTGGGAGTGGTCAGCTCACAGCCCCAGAGACAGGTCCCCCAGGCCTTCCCAAGGGTGGATGCCCACAGGGACAGAGTTTAATGTTTGCTCCACTGACAAAGCCTTATCAGCGACCTTTAGCCGTGTTTGCTCAGACCCTCTGGCCATTGGGCAGCCGGGCCTGACCCCCAGGCCAAGGTACTGGTGCTGGCTCAGCACACACGGCCAGGCCAGAGCACGGCCAGTGTCCAGCCATGGAGGCCAGCGATGACACGGAGGAGCCCCCGCTGCCCCTGGCACTGACCAGGTTCCAGGTCTCCGAGGAGTTTGGCTTCCTGCTTCCCGATCCTCTGGTAGGAGCTGGCTGTGCCTCCCCATCCCCAAGCCACGGGAGGCAGGCAGGAAAATAGAGGGGTTGGTGAGCAGCTTTCTGGGGGAACTTTGATTTAGCATTTTCTTATAACACTTTACAAAGAACAACGAGGAAGGCAGGTGCTATTTTGGCACAGGCAGTTTCATGGGACAAACCCCTACCCTTGAAAATGATGGGAGCAGCTGGAGCAGGCAGAGGAGAAGTGAAGGAGCTCTGCCATTTACACACTGGCCTTGGCTCTATAGGATTTTGGGGAGCACAGGAAGAGCAGGTCTCCCGTGCCCAAAGTGGGGCTATTTATTACTGGCCCCGCTCCACAGTGGGAGTGGGTGGGGACAGACAGATTGTGTTCACCACCCATTAATTGGTGACCACACAGGCTCGTCTTACAGGAGGGGGAATCAGAAGAAGCCTGCCATCAGCAGTGGTGTGCGAGGCTGGCTGGGTGCTGGGAGCCTGGGCACACTCACAGCCCTCCCTCTGCCTCTCTGCACCAAGACAGAGCTGCCAGCACCCTACGGCCCCTGGATGGACATCGCCCATGAACTGCCCCAGCTGATCGTGAGCCACCAGCTCCGTGCACGCGTTCACCAGGTATGGTGTTCTCCTTCCTGCCTCCAGAGCTCTCTCAAACCTGGGTCTGACACAGCAATGTCGAAAATGTGCAAAAGCAACCCAGCAGCACGGGTGTGTGCTGAGCCAGGACTGACACCAGGTGACAGCAAAGTCTTAACATTGGCATAGAAATAACTCCCGCACCAGATCCAAGTGCTCGGCAGCCAGCAAGGGCTGGAGCAGGGCCGCTCTAGGTATCACAAGAACCGTGTCTCATCCCAGCCATGCTCCCTGCCAAAGGAGCAGAGGTGCTCCATCAGCTTCCAGTCAGGCTTGACCCTTTCGGCACACAGGGATCAGCTGCTCCCACAGGCATCCCAGCACCAGGAGGAGGGATTCCTTTTTGAGGAAAATCCCATGGATTACTGTCCCTGCTCACAAACCAGTAACACTGCAGCAGGAGCAAATCCTGCAGAGCGGGTGGGAAGGAACAAGCAGGGGAAGGGGGCCTTGGCATTGCTGGCTCTGCTCCTCGCTCCCAAGGGTTTCCCTGGCAGATGCAGCAGCTGAGCACCCAGCACCTGCGAGGACGTGAGGAGCTGCACTTGGCACACCTGGTGCTCAGCTTCATCACCATGGGCTACGTCTGGCAGGAGGGAGAGGAGGGCACCGTGCAGGTAAAGGCAAGGTAAAGCAGGTTCACCTGCTCCTTGTGGTCTGGGAGCCGATGCTGCTCCCTTAGAACTTATCCCACAGGAGCAAAGCCCCTTACCTGTGGCTGCAGCAGGAGCATGCCCCCTCCTGCCTGGCTGCTGCCTGCAGGCACCTTTCTGCAGCCTGACAACATCCCCATCTTCCCCTGTGCTTTGTGCCACTCAGGTCCTGCCCCGAAACCTCGCTGTCCCCTACTGGGAGGTCTCACAGGCCCTGGGCCTCCCGCCCATCCTCAGCCACGCAGACTTCGTGTTGGCCAACTGGAGGAGGAAGGACCCCAATGGGTAAACAGGCAAATGGCAGCGGATGAACTCGGTTCTTCCTGTGGTTGGGCAGCAGTGATGAGCAGGTGTTGGGGACAGACTGTTCCCAAACTGCTCCTGTTCTGCCAAAGCCCCTTGAATCCCACCTTTGCTGGGATCGGCCTCGTGGGTGTGGGAACTCTGTGAGAACACGGGTGCCTCTGGGAGCAGTCCCTGGGGACAGCTCCTCTATTCCCTGCAGAGCACAGACCATCACTAAACAATTTATAATCTCTCTCTCTCTCTCCTTTTCTTGTGCATTTGTTTGCCATAACTGAAATGCCTTCAGGCCTCTGGAAATTGAGTAAGTAGTTAATGCTCATTTATTTTCTAACAGTGTTGCTTCTGTTTGGATTGGCTCAGCTCTCCAGCACTGCTTGGGCTGAACCTCTGTTGATGTGTGCACACAAGAACAGTGTTTGTCACACAAGTGCCACTGCGACAACAGCAAAGGGACTGCGGCAGAGCTGCTGGCTGCTCTGGCTGCACAGTGACCACGGGCCATGGGGAGGGCACGGGGAGCATGGCAGGGCCCCTAAACCAGAGCAGTCCTGCTCCCCTTTCACTCTGTAACAGCTCCTCTCTGCACAGGGTGCAGATAAGAGGCTCTGGAGTCTGGGATGCTTTTGTTCCAAGGGCTCAGTGGGTCCCAGTGTAGGGAAATCCTGAGTCACCACCCCCCCAATCCTTGGTCCCTTTGTGCAGGAACCTGGACACGATCATCACACTGCCTGGGGGACAGAGCCTGAGGGGCTTTATCCTTGTCACCCTGCTTGTTGAGAAGGCAGCTGTGCCTGGCATTAAGGTGGGTACTGCTGTGTGTCGGGGCTCTTTGCTTACGTGCACTGTAAAGTGCCCGAGGTGCACCCACAAGGTGTTCCTGTCCCCTGAGCCCAGGCTGGGGAAGGGGCAGAGCTGGCACGGGTGGCAGCAAACGTCCAGAGCCACCGAATACAGACATCCCACCCCTTTGTGACTTGGTGCTCTGCCTCCTCCTCTCGCAGGCAATCGTCCAGGCCCTTGGGGCCATCCTGCAGGGTGACGAGGAGACCCTGCACAGAGCCCTGGAGGAGCTGGCAGGAGCCATCGAGGCCATGAGTGTGGCACTGAGGCGGATGCATGGTGAGCAGCTGGTGCCTGTGCATGCTGCAGCTCATCACACACATTGGTGTAACTGCCCATCACCTCTGATCTGGTTGACTTCCTCCTAGACTATGTGGATTCAGAAGTATTCTACTCTGTGATCCGGATCTTTCTCTCTGGGTAAGTGCAGCCTTTTTCCCTTCAGAGCCACTGTGCTGGCAGCTCCCAGGGCTGGGGGGAGCTGGGAATCGCAGGGAAGGGGCAGCCTAGATGGGATATGGAGTTCCTCAAGGCAGGGTAAGGGACCAGCATTGTGTCTGGCAGTGATGCTCCCTGAAGCACCATGATCCTGTCCCTCAGGAATGCCTAGGCACTGGATCAGCTGGGCATGGATCACTGTGGCCAAGGGCTGGGGTCCCTCCAGCTTCTCTCCATCCCATGCTTCAGTTCAGCCCTGACAGCCCCAACAGCCAGAATTGTGCACAAATGAAACTTTCCTGCTCTTGGCTGAACAGTTTTGACAGAAGAGGAATTTCTCTTTACTTCCACACTGCGTACACAAAGCTGCAAAACTGAGCAGAGGCTCTTCTCGCTGCGTGTTAAGGAAACACCCGTAACAATCCTCTGGCTGCCGCTCTGTTACAATTCTGTCAGCGGAAAAAAAGAAAATCCACCCCCAATACTGCAAGCGCTGTTTGGGGAAGGCAGAGCCACGGTCCCAAGAGCCCAGCACGGCACATTCACCATCCCTCAGCACCTCTGTGGGGCTGCAGCCTCTGCAGACTCCTCTGCTTGGTCCCAGGCTTCTCAGGGGGGTTCTATTTTTATTTCTCTCCATCATATCTCAGCATTCCCAAGCAGAAGGCTGCATGCACCGTGATTAAATTTCTCTCATTTTTTATCCAAGCTGACCTTCTCTCGATGGTCATCAGCTTGGGAAAACATGCCTTGCAAATTCCCTTCTAAGAACTTCCCGCTAGTAGAGGTTACTATAAATACAATCCTGGGAGAACTAAAAATATTCTGGTATTTGATAATGACTCTATTTTCTCTGCAGTTTGTGTAAAATCTGTTCCTGCAGCCCAACAGACACTGCAGCCAGCACCGAAAGCCTCATGGAATGGTGCATTCTGCTAGAAGTCAACAGATATTTTTGTGCCAGGCACTTTACCTCCCTGAAATCATAACTTCTGTCTCAATTTGGGTGTGAGCACTTCTCCATTTCGGCACAAGGGGGGCTGACAGGGTCTGAATTCAGGTCTGTGTGGGAGGCACCAGCAGTGCTGGCTCCCAATCTGCCCAGGACCAGCAGCTTCAGAGGGAGGAAATCCCATCCAGGGGCTCAGAGGAGTGTTTGGGTCACTACCTGCTTCTCTAAACAGCCACTGACATTCAAGGAATTGATGTAAAGCACTAAAATTCCCAGACAAGTGCCCCCTCCCCTCTCGCACACCTAAGGCAGCTCTGCTTGCAGAAACCTTCCTGAACTGGAGCAGGAGCTGTAGCCCAGCAGGGCAACCTGTCCTAGCACCATGCCACAGGGTGCTCACTAGGGCATGGAGATCCCAGAGAATGCTCTTCTGGCAAAGAAAAATTAAGGATTTCTCCTTACACCCATGGCCTCACTGTGTGCTTTGGCATAGTATTTGCTTTCCAAGTTTATCTCCTATTTAAGGAAGGCTGACACGGCTGAGTTGGAGGAGGAGATCCATGGGCTGGGCCAGGAAAGATCTGCTCAATCTTGCCAGCCCAGGGTCCCTTCTCACAGGCCCCTGTCCCCAGCCCCACGGCCGCTGCCTGACTGCCGTGTCTCCTGCTCAGCTGGAAGGACAACCCTGCCATGCCGAACGGGCTCATCTACGAGGGCGTGTCCCCGGAGCCCCTGGCGTTCTCGGGCGGCAGCGCGGCGCAGAGCACGGTGCTGCACGCCTTCGATGAGCTCCTGGGGATCTGCCACCGCCAGGACACTGGTGAGCCACGGGCAAATGAGGGCGGGGAAGAGGTGAGCCACAGCAGTTCCCATGACTGTGCCAGCTCTATCGGGCAGAAGGACACACGCCCATCACATCCTTGCAGAGCCTGGCCGGGACCAGGCTCTGCCCAGTTCCAGGGAGGAAGGTGATAAATGTGGCTCTGGCAGGTGCTTCCTCACCATGATAAATTCACAGAAGCACACGTTTGGCTTCTTGCATGTCAGCTTTTTGCTGAGGTTCTCTATGGGCTCAGAGATGAGGGAGAAGAGTGTGCAAGCATCCTGCCAGTGAGAGGCCATTCATAAAGCTTCACTTTAGTCCAGCCCACAACAGAAATATTTACCAGAAATTAGCAAAACAACTTCACTAGCAAAAAAAAAAACAACAACAACAAACAAAAAACAAAACAAACAACAAAAAAAAAAAAAAAAAAAACAAAAAAAAAAACCAAAAAAAAAACAACAACAAAAAAAAACCCCAGAAAACCAAACTGGCTACGAGCAGGGCTAAAACCTGCCTTTTAGGGTTAGCACCAGCCCTAATGGAGCACTGACCTAATATGGGTTTTCTTTCTCATTTAATTGGAGGCAGAGCAGAGGAGGGTGTGCAGGCTGTCAAGGGGCCCTGCAAACTGTGCCAGCACCACAGCTCCAGGCCAGCTTCTCTCCTAGAGGGTCGGGGCCTTTAATCCCCTTACCCACAACTTATTCCCTCCTTTGCTGGTGTCGTGCAGCTGCCTTCCTGCACAGGATGAGGGACTACATGCCCGGGCCGCACAGAGCCTTTGTGGAGCAGATCCGCGGCGCCGTGTCCCTAAAGCAGCACGTGCTGTCCTCGGGGGACGCGCGGCTCCGCGCCGCCTTCAACCGCTGCGTGTCCGCGCTGACCGACTTCAGGTCCTACCACATCACCATCGTCACCAAATACATCGCCACGGCCGCTGCCAAGGCCAAGGCCAGGCGGGCGGAGCCCAGTGCCAGGGCCGGCCCCTCTGCGGGAAAGCCGCCCTCTGCCCTGGAGGCCAAAGGAACCGGCGGGTCCCACATCTTCAGCTTCCTGAAGAGCATCCGGGACACCACCAGGGAGGGCATGATCAGTGCCTGACCTGCCCCGAGGGCTGCCCAAAGTGGGTGCAGGAGGCCAAGGCGCTCCGGTGTCTGTCTGCAATGCACAAGCCAAACCCCCAAACCTCCAGCAGCCTTCCCACGTGTGCGCGTCCGGGACACGAGGAACAAGTCGGGGCTGCTGAGCGAGAGCAGCGCTGCTGCTGCCGCCTCCAGCAGGCACACAGCCAGCTCAGCATCCTCCGCTGGCACGGGACGGGCACAGTGTCCTCCTCTGGCCCTGAGGCCGCACACCAGCCCCAGCGCACAGCTGTGTCCCTCCAAGCCCCACTTGCTCCCCGCTCCGCCCCGGGCGTGGCACGGGCGGGTTACACGGACGAATAAAGTAGAGATTCCCGACCCAGCCGCGAGGCCGGGCCTCGTGTCCATCACGGTCTCGCAGCGATTCTCCATCACCAGGTGGCGGAAGAAAACCGCGTTTGGCTCCCCGAGCAAAGGAACGGAGCGGAGAGGGATGGGGAGGTGGACACGGGAGGGATTGCGGGTGGAGGGCGGAGGGGTTCGGGGGTCAGCGAAGGGCAAAATAAAGTCAAAGCGACGTGAGTATTGTTTTGATGCAGAAAACACCTTGGCAAATTTCTCATCCAGGCAGAGCTAAGGCCTGGCTAAAGCCCGAGCTCCAACTGGGGAGGGAGGGGTATTCCCTAACATATTTTAAACAAAAAGAAAAATCCTGGAACGACACGTGTCTTTTAGACAATTGCACAAAGAGATGTTTAAGTATATAAGAAGCCGGCTATAAATATAGTAATAATATTTTATTAATAATACCTATTATAAAATCAGTAAATTTACATCATGTAATCAATGTATCAACACTATCTTAGGGCATTAAGATAATACTTTTCTAAACAGTTATATACTTATGACCTTAAAATGAGACAAGGAAGCCGAGCCGCGCATCCATAGAGATGAGATCCTTAACTCTGCNCATCCTCCGCTGGCACGGGACGGGCACAGTGTCCTCCTCTGGCCCTGAGGCCGCACACCAGCCCCAGCGCACAGCTGTGTCCCTCCAAGCCCCACTTGCTCCCCGCTCCGCCCCGGGCGTGGCACGGGCGGGTTACACGGACGAATAAAGTAGAGATTCCCGACCCAGCCGCGAGGCCGGGCCTCGTGTCCATCACGGTCTCGCAGCGATTCTCCATCACCAGGTGGCGGAAGAAAACCGCGTTTGGCTCCCCGAGCAAAGGAACGGAGCGGAGAGGGATGGGGAGGTGGACACGGGAGGGATTGCGGGTGGAGGGCGGAGGGGTTCGGGGGTCAGCGAAGGGCAAAATAAAGTCAAAGCGACGTGAGTATTGTTTTGATGCAGAAAACACCTTGGCAAATTTCTCATCCAGGCAGAGCTAAGGCCTGGCTAAAGCCCGAGCTCCAACTGGGGAGGGAGGGGTATTCCCTAACATATTTTAAACAAAAAGAAAAATCCTGGAACGACACGTGTCTTTTAGACAATTGCACAAAGAGATGTTTAAGTATATAAGAAGCCGGCTATAAATATAGTAATAATATTTTATTAATAATACCTATTATAAAATCAGTAAATTTACATCATGTAATCAATGTATCAACACTATCTTAGGGCATTAAGATAATACTTTTCTAAACAGTTATATACTTATGACCTTAAAATGAGACAAGGAAGCCGAGCCGCGCATCNCCGGGAAGGAGCCGCCGGTGCAGCGGCAGAGCCCCCGGGGCTGTCGGAAACGGCAACGGAGCCTTCAGCTGTGCTGCAGGAAATGTGCTCCGGCTCCTGCGTTCCGCGTGGAGCTTCGAACCGATCGGGTCTCGGGGGTTTTCTGAGGGTAAAGCTCACCGCGTGGAGCCACCGCGGCCACCGCCGGCCACCGCGGCCACCGC
>VYXD01006578.1:89597-111904 GCA_013397195.1 Hylia prasina
TGTTGTTTTTGTTGTTGTTGTTGTTGTTGTTGTTGTGTTTTTGGGTTTTTTTTTAAACGAATTTCTAATAAAATACCATGTAGGTAACAATTTTGTCCCTGCCCACATAATATCTTCCCCTGGCCCCAAAAACTGCCCCAAATCGTCCCACCTTTCGATAGAAAAGGCAATTTGTACATCTAGGCTGAGGTTGTTTTCTACGCCGTAGCAATAAAGTTCGCATTTTCCTTTATCCTGTTTTATCCCCTGTTTGCCCCTTTTTTGAACTCTCAGTCTGGACGTTACCCCGCGGCCTGTGTGCGTATTTCCGCGCGTGTGGCGCTCCGCGGCGCGTATCTCGCGCGGCGTATTTTACACGACTTTTTGGCCGCTGGCTCCCACGATTTTTGATCGCGATTCTCCGCAGCGCGCGTTGTCGTATTTCCACGGTTCTCCAGCCCGTGCCCCGCGTCTCCACGGACTCAATTTATTTCCCTGCGCTCGGCCGCAACGCATTTTTCGGTCCATGCTCACCCCCCGGGCAGCGCCTTCCCAGGAGCTGTGTTTGTTTCTGTGTTTATTTCTGTGCTTGTTTCTGTGTTTATTTCTATGTTTATTTCTGTGTTTGTTTCTGTGTTTCTGTGTTTATTTCTGTGTTTCTTTCTCCGTTTGTTTCTCTCCNCTGTGTTTGTTTCTCCGTTTGTTTCTCTCCCGTGCGCTCCCAGCTCGGTCCCGCTCCGCCGCCCGGTTCTTGTCTTTGTGTTTTGCGCGGCCGGCTGTAGCCGCAGCCTCTCCATACTTTGTGTATTTGCTGTTTGAATTTCCTTTGGCCGCGGGCAGTTCATTCCCCGCTTTGCGGATTCCGTCTCTCGGGTCCCGGCTCGGCTCGCCCCGGGTCATCAGATGCTGTAATAATTCAGCCGGGAGTCCGTTTTCTTCATGTGGGAAAAGCCAATTCTTTATTCACATCATTTACACAGTTTTCACAGACCTCGTGTGCAACACCCATTTGTAGTTTTCTAACTACTTCATTTTTTTGGTCAGAAAGTGATTTGTGCTAAGATTCAGGTTGTTTACATTTTTCCTTTATGGGTTCTCATGGACCCAGGAACTCTCATGGAACAGGTCCTACTGTTCACACAGATACACTCACTTTTCAGTCCAAGAATACGTTGTTGTGTTAACGACCCTTTCATACCAAGATTGTTTTTGTATGGGAAGTTGCAAATTGCTTAACCGCACTTAGAAGAGATGACAGGCCAGCTATCAATTTAATAGAGCAGCCCTGATTTTATGAGGCCTTTCTTTTATTTATAAATCTTGCGCCTGCCACAACAGGGGCAGCATGGGGAGAACACTTCTGACAAACCCCTGGTGCTCCCTGGGCACCGGCAGCAGAGTGACCCAGCCTGGTGCCGGGCTCAGCCCAGGGCAGAGGCTCCTCGGAGGCAGAGCTGCTGCAGGTGAGGGGAGACCCGTGAGCAGCCCTGTGCTGGGCCTGGCTGCTCCCAGTGTCACTGCGGGCCCCGGGCTGCAGGAATGGCTCCCCTTGCACCTCCCAGCTGGGCTGAGCGGGCAGAGCCTTGCCAAAGCTTTTTCTATAATGCCAGGTGCCCGTGTTGCCCTTTCTAGCAAGTCAGCACACCCAGATTCCTGGAGCTGGCATCTTTAGGGAAATCGGGCCATATGGCTCTGTTTTGCCTCCCCAGGTTTTTCTGGCACAGCCAGCAGAGGCAGGATTCACACCCAGTCAGTGTCTTGGTGCAAAAATAGCCCTGGCAGTGCCTCTGCTGCACTACCACAAGAGAGTCAAGGTCCTTTGAAATGAGATGTTGTTCCCATAAGGGCAAAAACAAGCTCAGCACACTGTAGCTTGAATTATTAAACTCTTGCTAAATTGTATTTTGTGCACTTTTTTTGAATGTAGCCCTAAAACTGGGGCTTCAGAGATGACTTCAGTAAACAACCCACGGGAACGTGTCAGCACCTTTAAATCTTTGCCTGGCAGCGCTCCTTCCACTTGATCTTCATTTCTGAATAGCTGCTGCATATTTCATGTAGGAAATATTTCATCCCGATGATTGTCTCGGTCTATTACATTTCAGACCATTTCAGGAAAACAGCAAACTTGGACCAGGGGAAAAATCACTCCATCTAAATGAGAAACGCAGCCAGGACTGGAGGGGGCTGGGGCAGGCTGGCTCTGGGGGACAGGGCCTCCTCATGTGCTGCAAATGCCCAAACCCCCAAACCCCCCTGGGCAGCAGTGATGCAGGAAGGGCCACAGGACCCCCAGCAGGGGCGTTTTCTTCCTTCTGCAAACTCCCTTCCCTCAAAATTCTGCCCCGTGCCACCAGGGTCAAGAGCAGGTCCTTAGGAGCAAGGAGGATGGATTTGTGTCACCTCAGAAGAGAAAAGGGGAGATGGGGAATCAGAGAGGTGTGGGAGGGCTCTGGAGAGCCAAGGGGTTTCCTGGCACTGGAGGGCACACTCCCCTTCCTTTGGTGAACAAGGAAGGTGCCTAAGAAACTGCAAAGAGTCAGCCCAGTGTGCTCCCAGGCCAGCAAACGACACAGACAGGCTCCCCACGCCTGAGCTCGTGTTACCAAATGCTCTGTCACAGCCAGCCCACAAAAAATCAGCTGCAGCTCCTTTAGAAGTGAATTCAGTGAGGATCCTGCCACTCCTTCCACTGGGAAGTACCCAGACAGTGAGCCACAGCCAGGCACAGGCCTGTCCTGTGTGCTCTCCTGGCAGGCTGAGACAGCTGCTCCAAGAGAGCTTTGATTTCTCTCTGTTTTCAAACCATTGCTGTCTAACATTGATCACAAGACACAGACATCTAAGGTCTCAGGTGCATTCTGACTGGAAGCACGTGGCATTTAAATAATTTATGCCTCTGCCTAAAAATGGTACAACGTGTTTGAGGATAACCATGTGCTCGGCATCCATGCTGCGTCCCGCCAGTGGGAACTGTGCTGCCGCCGGCTGCCAAGCTGAGGCCCCACTCTGTCCTGAAGGGTTTGTGTTGGCAGGCACCAGGGGAGCCCAGAATGTGTGGGGTGAGTCCAGCCACAGCTGCCCATCACCTCTCCTGAGCAGCAATGTCCAGGCTCTGCTGCTCCCTGTCAGACCCCAACAGGGACAACAGGAACGGGCAGGGTTAAGACCATTTCTGTAGCTCTGGATCAGAATTTATGTTATTTCAGCAAGAGAAAAGCAGCAAAAGAGCAGATCCCCCTCCCTCTTTCAGAGGTGCTGCCCCTCAGACCTCAGCTCCCAAAGGCACATCTCTGCAGTGAGGCTGGGATATGCAGCCTGCCCAGGATCCACATGACTGAGAACGGGATTTTGCACCAGCTCCCTGAGCCCAGCAGTATCTGCTGGGTCAGCTGGGACTGACGCCTGCCAAGGAGTGGATGGAAAACCAGGAGAGATGTCACAGGCCTTGTCCACATCCAGAGCAGCAGCTCCAGCCCCAGATCGGTGCCACCCAGGCAGAAATCTCCCTTATCTCTGGAGCCAGGGCCTGTCCCTGCAGCACTGAGGCACATGTTTCCATTGTGGAGCTGCCACTCAGAGCTGCCCAGCAACCCAGCAGCTCTTCCAGCCACATTTTGGAGTGTCCACCTGACTCCTTGCTTTTGTTAAGCAGACATTTTCCCCATGATATCCAATGGCCAGACCTGTGTGATGGAGAAGCCTGGTGCACACCCCAAGGTGGCAGGAGGAGGCACACCTGGGCACACCTTTGGTGCACCAAACCTCAGAGAGCCTCACCAGCCCTGCCTGCCAGGCTCCCTGTGCTCCCTGGGCCATGCCCAGCCCGTCATCCCACCCACACTGTGGCTCAGACTTTCCACCCTTCGAAATCGCTTTGGCCTCTGGGTCCCTCCTTGCCGTGCCCGGGTCTCACCCAGGTCACCGTGCACTGAGACAAATCTGTGCAAAAGTTCCTGAGCTGCCCACGGGCACTGGCTGCCCTTTCCTGGTGCTGTGAGCCCCCTCCACAGGAATCCTCACAGCCCCAGGCAGACCCAGCCAAGTGCTTTGCTGCTTTTGTCCCCGTGAATATTTGAAATCGAACAGGAATACAAACATTTGGATTCTAGACACTTCCCAATTCCGGCCTTATTTATCATACTTGGCTCTGCTCCTGGAGCTGGGGCCAGAAGAGGCTCTGAATGATTTAAGTAATTTAACATGCTGTGCATAGATCAATCTCATTCTCCCCTCCAGCCACAGGTTTCCCTTTGTGGTTTGCTGCACACTTATTATATCCATCAATATCTAAGTAATTAAAATCCCCCATTATCTGGGTCCTGGCTCCCTTACAAACTCCTCATAAGCTATAAACTCGTTCATGATCAACCTCCCTAAAGTGTCTGGGAGTTTGCAGCCCCATCTCAGGGTCCCCAGGCTGTTGTTACATCGTGAAGGTCCCTCTGGAGCCATGGACAATTCCAGGCTGAGCCATGGTTGCTATTCCTCTCCCTGTGTTGCTGGTCTGTGCCAGGATCGCTCATTTCTATCCCCATCTTTCTTCACTCACAGCTGAGTTTATGTCCCCCAGCTCCTGCTTCACTTGTGCTACTGGAGCAGAGCTTTGGACCTGCAGGATTCCTGGGAGCACCCAGGGGCTGCTGGGCCACATCCCAAATTTTGCCCTGCTGCAGAACCAATTGCTGTACCTTGGAAAGGCAAGTCCCCAATGCTGTCACATCTGTGCCCAAATGTCCCTGTGCTGTGATCAGGGACCATCCCAGGGCTTTTCTGGGGGGACACTTCCTTGTCACCTGGTTGGGCTCTGTTCCTGCACACCTTGGCCACAGGTCTCTAAGCAATTTATCAGTAACAACCAAATTTGCCTTGTAAATCCCCCCTTGGGAGGGGTGTGAGAGCACAGAAAATAATTGCCTTCACCCTCTTTCTGGTGCTGCCACTTGCCCCAGACCTGAGGCTGTGCCTGGAGCACCGTGTCCCTCGGAACACTCAGCTTGGCACAAGGAGAGGCTTATCTGTACCTGGGGAAGGGCTCACCTTTGCAGAGTGACTGCAGGCCAGATATGATTACTGGCCATGACTCAAGCCAAAAAGTGCTAATTACAGCATGGGGGAGGAGAGAGGAGCTGCTAAATTACACCTAATATGGAGAGGGACCAGCGAGCAGATGGAGAAGCCACCACTGCTAAGAGGATGACATAGGGCTGGGAGATGGTAAAGTCTTCATTATCAGATAAAGGATGTCCAGAGGGACCTTTGGGAAGGGTTTTATTTCCTTAAAATCCTTGGTGTCTGGCCAGTGTTTGTAAAACCTTGCACTATTACAGATGTTGGTAAATAAAGAAACCAGAGACCCAAACATTGGCACTAGAATAAAAATAGCTTAGTATGGGGCAAACAAAGGGTGGGAACAAGATACAGGCAGGTCCTAATGAAGGTCTCACCATTTCTCTGCTGGTCAGGGTGCCCAGTCAGGCTGGGAGCAGGGTTTAACCAGTGCCTGCATGGTGGCATGTCACTGGTGCCACACAGACTGTGCCATGGCCTGTTTGCCAAGTTAGTCACCACAGCCCACAGTTTCTAGACCTGGTAAACAAGGGCAAAGTTTACCCTGGTAAACAAGGGTGTCCCAGGAGGCACAGTGAACCCGTGAGGCAATCACTACCCGGCATCCTAGGAGCTCTAGTCAATCCCATTTCTTAGAAAAGAGAAAAAAAAGGAAAAGAGACAAGGCACTGCTATTATTGCAGTAAGAGGCTGTGTCATGCTGGGCTCTGCAGCTAAATATATTTGGTGTTTACTGTAAGCAAGGACAGTGGGAAGCCTTCCGAAACGGCACGGGGGCTGCTCCCATTTTTATCAGCTATCAATCATGCCTGGCTTGGGCCATTTTTATCCTGATACAAATGGAAAATATTTTCCTGGTTTAATTTCTACTGATCAAAGATACTTACTCAACAGAGAGGAGCCCCACAGCCCCGGGGGGGAGAAGTCCCCGAGGAAACTATTTGCCTGAGGGGATGTGGGACACAGCTCACGTGCAGTGGGACTCCCCACGAGCAGATGGGGCACATCAGGACACCAAACCTGAGTCAGGACACAGCCCCACAAGTCAGGACACCATCCCACCAGCCCAGGGCAGTTGGCCAGGGTATTATTCCTTTCTCTTACTTAGTGTTAACCACGTACCAGACACAGTGCTGGGAGCACCTTGACACTGCCCCACGGTGTGCAGATCCCCTTTGCTGCACCAGCATCCTCTTCCCCAGCTGCTGCCCTGATGAGAGAGGCTTGGAGAGGGGCAGGGTTTTGGGGTCAGACATCTGTTTACTTTCTCCGTAAGATTTCCCTAAACAGCATTGGAAAATGCTCCTTCCACGAAGCTCATCGTGGCCGGAACTGACTCAGCTTTCTCCACAGAGGGTCCTGGACATGACCTCACTGCCCTCAGCAACTTGACGTCACACTCAGCACTGTTTACTGACAGACCACACATTTTATTTCTATTTGTGCCCATCAGAGTGGTGACAGCGGGGCTCCCCACGTGTCCCCTGACCCTGCAGCCCCCTGGCTCCCTCAGTCTCACACAGACCCTTGTGATGGGCAGATTCTCTCCACAAGGCAGACACAAAGTCAAATCAGATTTACTTCTCCCAGCAGATGCAAACAACTCCAGAGCACAAGCTGGGCTGGGCTTCTGCTTCCACCCCAAACCACTGAGGGCTCAGAGCCACAGTGGGAACCATCAGAGCTCAGGCTCACCACCAGCACTTTGCTGCTCAGCCAGACCCTCCCAGGGGGACTGCAAAGCACTGCACTACATACTGCATCACCCTCTCCCCTTCTCTCCCCTCCCACACAGAACTAAAATCTCCTGGCAGCTCTAAACTGGTTGTTTTTTGTCTGAACTGGTGCATAAATAACCCAACAGACAGCCTGAGGCCCCCGCACACCGACACCCGACAGCGAGTCAAGGGCAGATCTCGACAACAAAGACAAGGCTCCCAGGTAAACAAGGCATCAGTCACTGAGACTGTAACTGTGATTGTGGGGAGACATCTAGAAGGCTTTGCTGCCAGAGTGAAATACCTCTGAGAGCAGGGGCTGTCAGCAGGCTGCTGCTCGGTGTTGAGGTCACAGGCCTTGGGCTGGTGGCTCTGACTGGGGCCAGGACACAAGGGGAAGTGCTCTGTGCTGTCCAGAGCAGGTCTGTGCTCCACAGATGATTCAGGGCTCCTGGGAGCTTCTCCAGTTCTGCCCAGCTCTGCTCCAGTTCTGCCCAGCTCAGACCCAGGCAGGCCACACTGCTCTGGCGCCTGAAACTGCCAGCCTTGCCTGTCCCAGACATAGGTTTTACAGCCCTGCTGCTGCTCTTTGAGCTGACGTGTGCAGCTGATGGCAGTTTTCTGGGGAAAACAACCGTTGGCAAAGTTCAGTTACCTGCCATAACCCACCGGCAGCTGCGGTGGCCCTGGGGACAGCCAGGCACAAACCTGTATGACACCCACGGAGCAGCTCCCATCCCCTTACAGCACCAGGGGCACAGCCAGCCCCAGCTGAACTGGGGAGGGTCTGCAGCAGGGCCTCAGCATGCAGAAGTATCCCCAAATACCCCAATGCAGCCCCTGTGACTCAGGCACAGCCACAGGGATGGGAAGGGGATCACAGAAATTGCTTTTCTAGCAGCTACAAAGCGAAGTTGCTGGGCCACCAGAGACGGTGGTAGGAGCCAAACACCATCTGTTCTCTCCCAGGAACTCTTTTGTTAGTGGAGAGATGAGCTACAAGGCTGACAACTCCGCAGTGCCAGGCTCATCTCCCAGACGATCAACACAGCATTGACTCTCTGATAAATCTCCGCGGACACAGCTTTGCTGTTTCCATCCTTCCCTTCCTGGTTTTCTTCTGCCAGTGTTACTCAGCTACACATACCCAAACCTCAGCTGCTCCTCTCCAAAACACAGCCAGGCCAGGAGCTCCCTCTGCCACGTCCCACTTTGCTTTGACACAGAGTTATGGAACTGAAAACTAAATTCTGCTCGAGGAGCCTGTCCCTCTGACCTTGGACCTGACTTAACTCTTTCGACATGAAGCCAGTGTTTCCCAGCCTGGACTTTGGAGGCTTCCAAACACTGCACAGAGGCCACCCTGGCTTCCCCTTGTGCCTGGCCCCAGACGAGCCCGAGCCCTTGGTGTCCCCCTGCCTAGCCCAGGATCTTCTCTGCCACAGCCCTCCCCAATCCCCGATCTCGCTGAGCCCCGGAGCCCCACTGCCCTCAGCTCCCGACCCGGCCTGGGCTCCGGAGGCTGTGGGAGCCACGGGGGCACCGCGGAGCCCCAGAAGCCGGAGCAGCACAAAGGCACAAAGGCACGTCCTGTCTGCCACCCCTTCTGGCGCAGAGGAAGCGGCTCCAGGGAGATCAGAGCCCCGAGGCGCGGGGCACCGGGCGCCTGTACGTGTGCCGGGACTGTGGCCCGCGAGCCGCGCTGTGACAATGACCCGGCCCAGCCCTCGGCCCAGCCCCGCGGCAGGATTTCCCGTGAGCCCGGCCCCTCGGCAGCAGACAATGAGCTGTCTGACAGCTGGAGACGGCGCTGCCTTCGCCCCTCTCCAGCCGCGGTCCTCGGGACCTTGAGGAAGATCAAACAGGAAATTGGGCAGAGAAAGAAAAGGGTTGTTCGTGCTTGAAAGTCCAAACTTTCATTCCTGACCTGGGAGGAAGATGCTGAAGTCAGGACATTCAAATACTTTCCCTGGGTCCCATGGGAAGAGCAGGACATGGTGAGCGGGGGTGGGCAGGAGCGACAGGCTGGTGCCACCTCAGGGGCGGGGGGNGGAGCTGGTGCCACCTCACGGGGCTGGTGCCGCCTCACAGGGCTGGTGCCGCCTCAGGGGGCTGGTGCCGCCTCAGGGGGCTGGTGCCGCCTCACGGGGCTGGTGCCGCCTCAGGGGGCTGGTCCTGCTGGCACGTGTTCCCACCTGATGGAGTTGTCCCAGTTAAACTCCTGCCCACACCCACGGGCACTGTTTGCCTGCATGCCCACAGACATGGCTCTTCTCTTTGTGACGATGCTCTGGCATCAGCCTGGCGCTGTATTTCAGAAATGATCTCCCATGACATGTGGGGAGCACCACAGCCAGAATTTCTCTTTGCGAGATGGATTTTGGAAGTCTCAAGCACCAAGAGAATGCATCTGTGGCTTCCTTACACAGTGAGCCCTTGCGTCCTCAGACCCTCCAGGCCCCTGTGGCAGCAAGCATCCACACCAGATGTGTCCTCAGCTCTGCTTTCCCGAGTGCAGGGCTTCTTCCAAGGGGGTTCTGCCTGGTAAAAGTGCCAGAAGTTTCTGTTTCTCTTCTGTTTCTTACCAGACGTGATTTACTTACTGTAACTGGATATCCGTTATGTCCTGCACTGCATTATTAACTTGGTGATCGTACATTTAGCAGAGAATTTATGAGAAATGAGGAGACATTCATTATCAGTAACACCACAGACTTTACTCTTATATGGTCTCCTTGCGGGGAGCAATGCTTGGCTCAGCCAGTGCTCACCCAGCTCCAGCCATTCCCTGGGCCAGAGCAGGACAGGGCTGCTCTCTGCACAGCTCTGGGTCTGCATCCCCCTCACTTAGGTTGGTCCCCATTTTTTTACCTATTAAAATATTTTCTGATGGAATTTAACTGGCTTAATTGTGCAATCATGCCTCCCGTTGTCTGAAAACCAGTATGTTTTTCCTGTTTTCAGCCAGGGAGTTGTGTGAGGTTTGTCTGAGACATATCTGTGCTTCTCAGCAACTGAACTGCAACAGAAATGCCCTTAAATACCCTCCTTATCCTGAGCCTCTGACCTGGGGACAAATATCCCCTCCTTCCTGTACCTCTGACCTGGGGACAAGTACCTGCCCTGTCCTGCATCTCTGACCTGGGGACCACAGGAGGAGTCACAAGGAACACAGATGGCCAAGCTGAGCTCTTGGGGTTTGTGAGTAAAGGGTACAGTGTCCTGCCGTGAGATTTGGACAAGTGTTCCCAGATGTTCTATTAAAGAAACAACAACCACAGAAAAACCCAAGCAACCGCCAAACAAACAGAAATCTCAGGTGGAGCCCCAAAGGCACACAAGCCCCAGTGGAAAGAGGCTGTAGGCAGGTTGGAGCCAGGGCAGGCACTGCCATTCGCACGACCTGGAGGTCTGACAACCTCCCAGGAATTTGGATTCCAAGAGCAACACAATGAACCAGTTCCTCCTTGACCGTAGAGCCATGCCACAGCTGTCCCTGCAGAGCACTCCATCTAGGAAACCTTTCCCAGCAGACAGTGCCACTTCTGGCTCCTGAGAAAGGCTGAAGTTCCCAGCTGTGGCAGCCGTGAAGGCTGTGATGAGCCAGATTTCCAGCCCATGTAAACCAGGGAAAGGATGGGAAGAGCAGAGGTGACTGGAGGCTCCTGGACATTTCAAATTCTTAGGTTTTCACTGAATGACCTGAAGACAAAGGCAAATATCTATATCATCTATGTCTATATATCATGTCTATCTATGTAGTATATCTCACAGGTATCACAGGATATTCTGAGTCTCAGTTTCTGAATGTCCCGTGCCTGGCTGGGAGGTTCTGGTCATCATCCATGCTCCATGGGGGCTGCTGCATCCTCTGATCCCAAACGGGTGTTTCAGACCGTGCAGGCTTTGGCAGCAGCTAGTGGAGGGAAAGCTATGCAAAACATGCCTCGGGGAACTGCCAGGCATCCCGGATTACCTTCTTTGGAGTGGTTTTGGAGGTTACATTAAGGCAGAGCAAGTTCTCTGCAGGAGTTGTGTTGCAGGCACTGGCTGCCCCGGCTCCCTCCACCTCCTGCCCTGCGGCTCCCTGCCCCGGCCCGGGGCTTTCCTGGCAGCAGAACCCCTCGCACCCGAGCCTGTCACGCTGGGAGAAGCAGAGCACAATTAGAGCTGTGGCTGCGCCTCTGCAGACTGTGGGGATGGGAATTAATCCTCCCATTAACGGGTGTAATGGAGCGTTTGCGTCTCACAAAGCAATTACACAATAATAGCAGGAGAACGATGATAGAAATCACATCTTCTCTGAAGTTGCTCTCCAATCCAACACATGAATAATTCCTCCTAGGCAGTACTGGGAAGGCAGTATTAAAAGACCCATATAAACAAAAATTACTGGAAAAAAACAGATGAGGCATGCTTCATTGCTCTGTCAGAGCCAAGCACAACTAAATTTATACAAAGTGGGCAGAGAAGCTTGAAGGGGCAAAGACATTTGTTACTGCTCTGTGCAAGATGAGCTCACAAGGAACGCGTGCTTGATCTTGGCAGCTTTCTGATGTCTTACTCCTAAAGCACCAGCTTTAGTCTCGGTTTCCATGGCAGATACTTTTCTGAGCTTGTATCTTCCATAGATATTGCTAATTTATGCTGTCAGCCATATCTCTGCAAATACCTGCAGAGTGATTCTGTGTGCAGTGGGAGTGGTGAAAACAAGGCACTCTGAACTCACCTCAGCTCTTGTTTTTGACCAGGGGACACAAAAGGGTTTGTTTTCTTCAGCCGCAGAAGATTCTGGCTGATCTTCTGGCACTGAATTTTGCCCCAGGCACCTGGACACTGTGTTATCTGTCCCGTGAAGCAAAGCACTTTCATCACTTCATCCAGACACGTGTTTTAGGCAGTTTTCCCCCCAATGCTCAGGGCAGCTCTGAGCAGGAAGGGTTGGGCAGCACGTGGCCCTGCTTCCTTCTGCTCCTGCATCACATTTCATGATGGCAGAGCCTATAAACCATGAGATCTTTCCCAGGCAGAGATCCAGCCACACCAAAAACTGTCCTATTTTCAGGGTGGATTTATCAGCCCTGCAAATGTTTAACAAGCAGCTGATAAATTGGTCTCACCAATTTGGGAAGACCATGGGAAGGTGAGAGGCTGCATGTCCGACTGGTGAAAGAAGAATCCCAGGGATTTGCAAAGCTCTTGTTTATACACTGAAGCACGGAACATCCAGCACACATAAAACTTATAAAAAGTAACTCACACAATTGCAGAACCACAAGAAGCGATGGCATGTGCAGAGCTCATGCTGGAGCAAAGTCCTGGCAGCAGTGGGGAAACCCATGTCCTGGCAGGGTAGGATGACTGCAGGGTTCAGGGCTGTTTCAGGATGTGCCCTGCAGCACCAACGGGTGAGTGCCAATTCCCAGGTAGGAAAGTGGCCAGGCACTGAAATAGCTCACTCCCTCTCCCAAGGACAGAAGTCTGGCAAGTCCTGGCCAGCTGGAAGTTGATCTGAGCTCAGATGGAGCTGGATTTGCCAGCAGTTCTGGGGCCCAGGCAGCCCCTGCCCTGCTCACACTTCACCTGGTGAGCAACAACTCACAGGTAATTCCCTTCTGGGTTCTGAGCCAGCACAAACATCTACACATGGGCTTCAGGTGTGTTCTCCTCGTCACTGGCTCCTGCTGACTACTGCAGAGGGGTGTATGGCTCAGACATAATCACTCCCTCTATCCAAACGGGACAGAAGTCCAACTGAAGTTGTAAAGAGAATGTGCAATAAAAAGCATCTAGGTGATGTTTCTTTGGATCTGTTCTTCAGTGTGGTAATTCCCACAGCTCTCTGGTAAATAAGGGAAACCCCTAGTCCATGGGGGAAGGGGACAGAGGCTGGTCCTAGAGTCTTTTAGCAAGGGTGAGTAACAGGGTCAGCAACAACAGTAAACAAGCTTCTAGTTTTCCAAACAGAGCCTCTGCAGCATCCGGCTGCTTTAAAACATTAACCAAAATACACTTATCTCTGGCTCCTGGTCTTAAGTGACTTTTGAACCCACAGGGTTCTGCTTCTTTGGGCCAGATCTGATTGTGCTCAGTAACACCAGGGGTCTAAGCCCAGCAGGAGCCCTGGTGGTCAGAGCCCTGTGCAGTGTATCCCGAGTGAGAAGGGACCTGTAAGGGTCATGGAGTCCAGCTCCCTGCTCCTCACAGCAGCCAAAACTAACCCATATGACTATGAGAGAGTCCTCCCAGCCCAAGGGCTTGTCACTGGCCAAGGGTGGTGTGGAGAGCACAGATTCTTTTGGAGCAGAGCTGAGTTTTCTTTCCAGCACGGAGCTTGAGATTTAAGCAAGAGGACACTGGAGGCAGGAGCAGGGCAGCAAACTGAGTTTTCTTGCTCCCCCTGAGACCATTGCCATGTGAAGCTGGGCAGCTGAGGGGGTAACACCCAGGGAAGTCACCTCAGAGGATGTTGTGGATCACCCGCCTTTGGGGTAGCGCTTCTAAGTTGGAAACTGCAGCTCTGTGTGCACTAAAGATGACTTGCATTTGCTGGGAAGCAGCAGAAAGGAACCCAGGAGCAGTCAGGACCAGGTTTGCCGTGTTTTCCATGGAGACAGAGCCAAGTTCTTGGCTGCTTGCACAGGCTCCAGCCTCTTGCTAGCATTGCACCAGTTCACACCTGGAGTTTTACCCGTTTACAATACAATACATTGTGCACGCAGGACTTTTCACGGGCAGCAGTGGAGTTTGGGCTGTGCTGGCTCAGTCCCACGGCGATGGTTGAAGCCTGTTCTGTGGTGGGTCAAAAAAAGCCATTTCCGTTGCAGAAGCAAAGGGAACTTTTCATCGCGTCCTCACGACAGGAAAGTTGGCAACTTAAATGTTAAACTTGCCTGTGACTGTTGGGTGTTGACATCACCGTGATCTCACCATTGTAACCGGAGCCCTCCAGCTTTTCCTCCAGCCTGCCTTTAAATACCAGTCCTGGAGCCAGCACAGCACCCGTTCCTCCGACTGGAGCCCAGGGCCACATAGATGAAAACAAAGACAAGCTCCAGCGCTCCAGCCATGTCCACGTCGCTGCGAGTGAGCCCCTCGGTCCACGGCTACCGCTTCGACACCGCCCTGCGCAAGAAAGCCGCGGCCAACATCTTCGAAAGCATCAACGAGGCGTCCCTGCAGAAACTCTTCAAAAACTCCGGAGACAAGAAGGCGGAGGAGAGAGCCAAGATAATCCTCGCCACCGACCAGGACATGGAGGAAAAAACGAGAGCACTAATGGCACTAAAGCAGAGGAGAAAAGACAAGCTGCTCCAGTTTCTGACATTTCGGAAATACTGCATTAAAGTTCACTGAACTGGCGGAGGGAGCAGAAATGGAGAACACTTTGTGGCGGGACTGTCTGTGACCTCCCAGCACACTCAGCATGCTCCGCTGCCCCGCGGGGACCGGGCAGTCCCCGCACAGCGCTCCAGCCCCGCCGCAGCCCGCGGGCTGACAGCGCCGGGAGCAGCCCGGGCCCGTCGGTGCCCGTGGCACATCGCTGTGGACACACATCTGCGGGCCAGGGGCTCGCAGGGAGAGAGCAGCTCCTCCGGGCGGCCGCGGGACCGAGCTGCGGGAAACCCGCGCGCCCGGGAGGGACTCGGGACCCTCTGATGGACTTGGTGCTCACGGACTTGACCCTTTGGTCAAGGGTGCTTTGCCTTTTCAGCCTCGTTTCCTTAAAGCCGGAGCCCGTGCAGAGCTGTGGCCCTGCAGACCGAGCTGCTGCTGGTCGCGGTCACTTTGCGTTTGTTAAACGCACCCGAAGGCACCGTGTGGTGCAGCAGGTTCAGCCGCCCGGGAACGCTCCAGAGGTGCTCTGCACATCTGTACCTTTCCTTCCCACGCTGTACGTGTGCAGTAAAAGCCGTTTGCACAGAAGCAATAATAATGACAGATTTCCCTGAATTTACTGTGAAGTTCCCTAATATTGTGTCCATTTACCACTAACACTAAAATTCTAAATATAACTACAGTTCTTCTCTGTGTAGGTTACTGTCATTATTAAATGAGCATTTACTTCATGGCAATGTTTTATGACAATGTTATTATTATAATGACAATAATTTATTGCATACAGGGATGTGAAAACTAATAAATTATGAAGTAAATATAAATTACCTTGTCTGAAATGCTCAGTTCTCCTGGGGTGGTGGGGTTAGACTTTTTTTGTATTTCATAGAGACCTGGTTTAGGAGCAGGCTAGCAGCACCTCTCCTTCACTGCCCAGGAATGGCTTTGGCAAGCCATGCTCAGGATGTGGAGCAGCCCCACTGTCCCACCTGGCTGCTATGGCAACCATGTCATTCCCCAGAAAAGCCTCACCAAATTTAATGTTAATCAACTCCAGTGCCACTTTCCCCTCTGGAATAAAAGAGAATAACATCTTCTACAATGAGGAAAGGTGTAGAAAATGATGGTGTGGGGCCAGGGTGGGCAGCATGGCTCATCAGCCTTTGACATTTCTGCAGAACAGAGAAGGAACCTGGGCTCGGCTCCTCATCACCCAAAGAAACAGAAGTAAGTTATGAAGCTTTGGCAGCAGAACTGGACTGCTTTTCTTCGGGCTGTGCTGCACGATCACGATAGACGATGCTGAAAGTACTTAAAAATAGCAAAGACTGGTTATTTATAAGTCTGTCCTCTAATAACCTGATGGTTTAGATAAAAACATTCCCATGACTCTGCTTAGAGCAACAAAGATAAAGCAGCTTGGAAGAGTGATAGCCCAGCTACAGTTTTTTTGCCCACAGTAAGAACTCCAAATTGCCAATAAGTCAGGGGGACTGGAAATAATCTTTTAAGTCACCTAATAGAAGGGGCAATTATAATTATTAATAGCTGGAGTGGGATGCATGGTGATTTCCCCTCCCAGGAAGATCACAGAGTAAACTGTTTTGGGATTAACCTCTTTGAAAGCACTTCCAAAGGCTTTTCAGAACTGTCCTTGCTCAGAAAAATCTCTCCCAGAGCAGGTTTGCTGCAAGGGAAGTTGCCAGTTTTCCAGGATTCCAGCTCTTCCAGAGAAGTGTCCCACACTGGCTGCAGCTGCTGCCCATTCGTGACACATCCCCACAAAGCATCCCCAGCGACAAAAACTGCCTCAAATGGGCTGTTTCCAGAAAAGGCCCAGCAAGGCCGTTCAGAGCCTGCCCACAGCCCAGCCCTGCTCCTCCCTGGGCCCTGGGGATGCCACACAGCCCCTCCTGCTTTGGGTGCTCCCATCAGAGCAGCATCGGTGACCAACACTCACAGTAGAAGCCAGCAGGGCATGGAGCCCCCAAGCCCACCTGCCCCTGGGGCCTGTTACCTGCCAGGACCCGACCAGCCTGCTGCTAAGGATGCTCTGACAGCACCCCACAGGGACCACATCGGCTCTTCACCATCCTGCTGCTGACTTTGCTCCCTGCTCCCCTGCACCACTGAGGTGTCCACAGTGCTCTCCCACGCTGGATTTGGCAGAGCCTTGTCACCCTCTGGGCCCCCCAAACCAAGCCCAGCTCCCCACGCTCGCAGTGACCTGGGCAGCCTGGGACATCATTTGCCAACAGCCTGTCCTTGAAAGAAGGAAGCAAATCTGGCAGAAGCCATGCTTGTGGCAGACTGAAACCAGCACCCGCTGAAGTGGTTGATGCTGGCATGTCCTAGGATTGCCCAGAGTCCTGTTTACAACATTTGCATAACATGATTGATAACATCCACTGACTTGGGGATTTTATAGTCGCTCTTGTCTCATTACATTGAAATTACGAGCCCAAGCAGTATCCCTGATAAATAAAGGCCACTTACTAAGAAGTTATGTAATTATTGGATATTTACAGTGGGAAAAAAAAGCAATTTTCCTTTCTTGTAGCCTGTCTGCTGCTTTGGCAGGTTTGTGCTCCAGGAACGTGTCTTACAATGGGCTCAATAAAAACTACAATGAATTCTCCTGGAACATGAGCCAAAGCGACCTCAACATACAAATGTCCAACCATCCCAGGGCCCTTGCCCACATTGTGCTGCTGCTCTGCTTATCTGCAGGGCTGCACCTGGGTGGCTCAGAGCACCTGGACCCATCCCCGGTGATTTGGTGTTGGTGGCAGCCCAGGTGTCAGGGAGGGCACGGCCGAGGTGAGCACTGCCAGGAAGGGTGCTCAGGCTGTGCCACCCTTCCTGTGCAGGGAGGTGAGGGAGGGCAGGTCACCCAGCTGTGCTGTCACCCAGCTGTGCTGTCACCTCTCAGTGGCACCCCCGGCGGTGCTGTCACCCCTCAGCGCTGTCTGTCACCCCTCAGTGCTGTGTCACCCAGCTGTACTGTCACCCAGCAGTGCTGTCACCCCCAGTGCTGTCTGTCATCCCTCAGCGCTGTCTGTCACCCCCCAGCGCTGTCCCCCAGCAGTGCTGTCACCCCTCAGTGCTGTCTGTCACCCCTCAGTGCTGTCTGTCACCCCTCAGTGCTGTCTGTCACCCCAGTGCCACCCCCCGGCCCTTCCTGCCGCCCGGTGCCGCAGACCCGGCGCCTGTGGCCGGCTCACGCCGCGCTCCGGCCAGACCCGGGGCCCATTGTCAGCCTCCCCAAACAACAAACAGAGGAAAAGGCTGTTCAAGGAATTTCCTCCCTCCAGGAGCCGGGCGTTTCCATTAATTCTTCTCCATGAGTCAGGCTGGCTGTACTGGGTGTCCCCTGCCCCAGCATCCTGAGGAACACGCATCTGAACAGCTAATTTTATCCAGCTTGTCTAACGCCCTGCTTAGCAGCCCCGTGCTGGGAGTGTGCTGGTGGTCCCCCACTACCACTGCTGCCTGGGGAGAAGCCACGGAAAGGCAGGACAGAAATTGAGAAGATTTTTGGCAGAAACTCTGGCTTAACAGACTGGGGAAGGTGGGGAGCAACTCACAAGGTGCTGGAAAGAGAAAGCCCAGAGCAAAGGGGGTGTCAGTGACAGCAGACCACACAGAGTTTGTCCCCTCATCAAACACCCATCCCTGTCTCTCAAAAACATGGAGCGTTGCTTTTGTAACCCTCTTATCCATGAAAAGATGGGGTTGGCACAAGCCAACAGCCCGGCTCAGCCTGAGCACAGTGTTCAGGAGGAGATGATGATGTTGCCCAGTGCCTGAACACCCAGTACCGTGACCTTCAGCTTCTGGTGAAATCCAGCACACGAGGCATGAGCAGAGTCCAAAGCAGAGCTGTGCCAGCCCTCACCGTGTTTGTGTGTGGGGAGACAGGGTGCTCCAGTCAACAGAAACGCATCCCTGGCAGCTTCCCTCCACACCATGGAGCAACGGGCAAGTTAAAAATTAACTGCTGAGCTGAGCTGCTGCTCTGCTTCACCCAGAGGGACAGACTGCTTTACCAACCAGATTTACAAACTGAAGCAACAGCCTGGGTGCCCCTGGCACTGGCATAGGGGGTGCTTCGTGCTTGTGGAAACAGCCACAGATGAAGCATATTTCATCTGCAGCTGCCGAGGGAAACCTCTGCTCTAAAGCAGGTTAAATGTGAGTGACAAGCTGTAAAGCCTGAGATTTGTGGATGTGTCAGTGTGGTTTTCACAGAAAAGAGCTGGTCTGGGGTTGCAAAGCACAAATACCTCACATGCAACAAAATGATGCTCCAGTGCACTTTGAAGGGACAGACAAGGCTATTTATGAGAAGAAAAGTCTCTAAAATACTGCAGGCAACGGGAGATAGCACAGTTACCATTTATCTTTGCTAAAACCCAAAAGTTGGGCCGTGACCAGAATCTTAATACACAACCCTGAAAAACTCCCTTATTCCCACTGAGCTGCACCCTGGGTCGGTGCCTGTGGCATGGCACGAGCATGCTCTGCCGTGGGAAGCAGTGACATTTTCTGCTTCCCGGCTCCCAGCTGGGACAGTGAATCAGAGCTCAGGCACCCGGCACCTCCCGGACTGCGGCTCCTCCGGGCGCCCACGCAGCGGGAGCATCACCGGCACAATCACCGGCACCATCATCGGGGGCTCCGCACCGCGTCCTGCATCCTCCTCCGCGGAAAACCCGCTTCTTCCAGTGACTGAGCAGTGCCCCGGGCGCGGGGCGGGTCGCTGATTCATCCCACAGCCATCATTTCCCAAAACACCCGCCTGGGAACAGCGCGGAGCGGCTCCTCGGAGCCCTGCCCGCTCCCTGCCGGCCCCCGGGCCCTCCTGCCCCAAAGGATGGAATTCCTGGGGGCCGGGACCCGTCACTCCGGGGAAAGGAACTGCCAGGGGTAGCAGGCAGCTGCGTGAAAGCTGCTGCTCTCCCACATCACCAGAAAATTCTGGTTTTAAAACACTAATGCACACGAAAAAGTGGATTTCCATTGTCTTTGCAAAGTAGAGATGCTTAATGCCTCAAGGAATTAGGGAAAATCTGACTAAAAGTACTTTCTCCACCTGCTGTTGTTTCTGCTTGGACCATAATGGAAAAGGAAGAGAAAACTGCCATATTGTGCTTCCCAGACTGGCCATATTCCAGCTAGGATCTGTTTAAAATTCACCTGCCATCCCAAATGCTGAAAATATTCCAATCCAGACACAGTTTTTCTCCCTCTCTTCCTGAATGGTAAAGTACAAGACACAATTTTTCATTTAGAAAACTGCTTGGGAGCCATCAGACCCTTTTCTTCCACCAGACTTTCTGGGAGGCTCTGATTTGCACCCTCACCCTGGTACCACGTTCTGCGCCAGTCTGCAGGATGGCAGCACAGGCTGCCAGAGAGGACAAGGACAAATGCACAGCTCTAAGGCAGACTGAAACCTTGAGCAGTGTGCAGTCCATGGAAAAATTCCAGGTGACTTGAAGGATTTTATACAGAAGTAAAAAACCTTCAATATATTATGCAGAAAGTGCCACCAAACATATGCTGGTTTTATCCTGACTCAAACAATGAACTTCTTCCTAAACACTGAATGTTTTAGCTACAATAAAAGCATGCAAAAACATGTCATGAGGTTGGAGAGACATTTACCAAAGGCAGGGAGCAGGCACACCTGGGCCCACGCTGAGGGGCTGCCTGGGGGTCTCTGTGACCCCCAGGTTCACAGAGGTCAATCCCTGCCTCGGACCAAGGCTCAGCAAACTCCCCCACTGCACTGCCAGGCACGTCCCCTGGCTCCCAGGAGAGCTTGTGACATAAACCCTTACACACTTGATTGCAGAGCTTACAGTTTGCCATAAGCAAATAAATTAGGTATAATTTAATATTTGATTGTGAGATTTACTGTTCTACCCTTTACAGCTTCACAGGTGGATACCCAGTAATTGAGTGAAAGGAAGAGCCCCATTAATTCTCAGCAGTGTGGACAGGGCTGGGGAAACCTTCCACCACGTCCAGCCTGAGCCCAGTCCCTGCTGGGGAAGACGAGGAAGCTGCTCCTGGCTTTAGGGGGGCAATTATTGCTTTGCCTGTAGCTGATGCCCAGAGCCACACAACCATCATGGGGCAGAGCAGAGTTCAGAGTCTCCTCACAGAACCCGGGCTGGTTTGGCACAAAGCTCAGCAGTGACCTGAGTGAAATTCAGCTTTGCTGTGACTTTGAAACCCTTTCATTTTGAATTATGTAACCTGATTTTTGTAAGGTTACATTATTCAAAATGTCAGAACCTGAACTTGAAGCAGTGCTCCAATATATTTTAGCAACTTTCCAACGCCAGATTGCATCACACCCTTGTGGAAGGTGGAGCCTGGGGCTCACCTCCCTTCTTGCTTTCAGCTGTGTAGAGAAGGTTTTCCCTACTATAACATTAAAAAAAATCATCTTTTTGTGTAGAGTTTTAGACCAAGTGCTCCTCAAAGTTCTCTAATCATGTTGTCTGTTGCAACACTATTCTCTGCAATCTGTTGTTTAGTCAGCATGTTTGGGTCCTTCTCCAGGATGGGTTCAAACACAGTCTGATTCCTCAAAGTCCCATCCTGTAGGAATTACATTTGCAGTGTGAGTTCTTCCCACACAGCTGCAGATAAAAGTATGCAGGTGTCAGTGGCAGGGGAAAGCTAATAAAAGAATTCCATTTTGGACTCTTTTTTCAGGGTTTGGCTGGTTCATTTCAGGTACTAAGTCCCAAATGTTGTCCCCTGTCACTCTGTGCTAATTCTTAGTTTAACCTTGAGCGGTTGCAGGCATCTTTCTCAAAAACATCTCACCTCAACCAACCAAACAAGCCTTTTTAGAAGGTAATGCCCTTACCCTGCTGCAGACCAAGAAATGAGCTTCATCTGCAGAAAACATCCCCAAGGCTGGCCTGGCCTTAGACTCACACACCCCTCAGACGGGAAATCCCATTCACCTGAGCGGGATTTCAGGTTAAACAGCGGCAGAGCATGGCAAAGTACTGCCAGCAGTTCCACATTTCAACATATTTATATAACTTTTACTTATTAGAGCAGGAGACTGAGCAGGAGCTGTAAGCCCACCCCTGTAAGCCCACCTCTGTGGCCCCAGGCGCCCTTGAGCCTTCAACAGCTGTACCCAGAGAGATCCACTGCTGAGACATGGGTCTCTCAGCCCCTGGGACCTCAGCACCCACTCTCCACTCATTTCCTCTTTTAATTATTTTCCAAGTCACCGTAAACACAATCAAAATAGCCACCAAATTAAGCCTTTACCCTTTTAAAAGAGATATTTGAAATGGTAAATGATTTGTGAATGAATAGTGCATTATATCACTGTCCAAGTCTGTTGCAGCACATTTAGACCACAGAAAGGTGCACAAAAGTCCTGCTGGCTTTCTAGTCCCCCCAGCTCTTAGAGGAAACAGGATGCTTCCGCTAGATCACTTCATAGGGGTTTAGCCTTCTTTTGATACTTAGAAAATGATTTAGGGATAAATCTTGCTTTGAAAAGTAAATACTGTTTCCCCCTGGATTTGCACAAGGGCTCAGCAGGGCTGGGTGATGCTTGAGGGTTCCCCCTTTCCTTCCCGTTAAACAGTTTTATCTTTTGTTTTGTAATATACACATATATATATATGCTAATTTGTTTTTTAATTTTGTTTCGTTTTTCTAATAAAGCCGAGCTGTAACCAGCGCTTTGGCAGCTTGTGCTGGTGCCGCCCTCCTGTGGCTGGAGAGCCACTCAAGCTGGAACAAAACCAGCTTAAAAATCAGATGAAATGTCCCTGAGTCAGCAAACAGACAACACCTGGTAACACCACAGTAAGGTGGGCATGAACAGCCTGGACACAGAACTGCTCCCAGTAACTCCCACCAAGGGCTGCTGCCTCTGTACAGTTCATCCATGCCAAAAGCTTCCAAGGCATGAGGTTTGGGATAAATGCTTCACCCCAGTGACTCATCAGCTTCCACCCCATATTCCAGGTTTCCTCTGTGTGCTATGGCAACAGCAACACAATTTGTGGGGCGTTCCATTTGCTAATCCCCCTTTGCTGAAGCAACACTCGGGAGACCAGGCACACGATGGAAAGCATCAGCACCCACTCCCAACCAGGGCAGAGCCCACCCTGCTCCTGCCCAGCCTGGGGGAGATGCACAGCCTGGGGG